>LPNX010812311.1:176132-335469 GCA_001517045.1 Pseudotsuga menziesii
AAGCCTTACTTCACAGGCATATCATTCATACCACCTTGCTCTTCAATAGAGCATTTCTGGCAGCCAATTGATCATGACTATCCTGCATTCATAACAGCCTTCGAAACAGTTCCAGAATTATCAGTAATTCATCATTTCAGTCATTAGTTCTCCATAATATCACATGCATTCATCTCAATGCATTCATGCCATACACCACAACATCGCACCTACACTTATGCAATCAGTCATTCACACCCTTCATAGGCATACATTCAATGCATAACAATAAGATTCATAAAATCTTCTTAATGCATGTCCATTCAACGCTACCTTGCATTGGTTTAGGAATACTATGCATTCAACCATACCATGGCCTAACCATGACTACCTCATACATGATGCATTACTATAATCAATATCATTAACATATATAGGCATGCAACCTTTCTACATTCCAATATTCACATGGTGTGAGGTCTCTTACCTGGACCAATCCATGGAATTTGTCATAAGCAAACTCTTACTTGCATGGGTCTTACTTACACCCTTTCCATGCCCAATTTGGTTGGTCCTTGCAGGAGATTTGCAGCATTTGCTCACCAACTTTTGTTATGGACTCGTTGCCTTATCCCCTTCTTCAGAGGGTTGCTGGTCTCATTCATCAGCATCAGCAACATATTCATCCGGGTCCATGTCATCGTTGGCTTGTCCACTAATGCCAACATCAAAACAATGACCATCATTAGTGGTTCATTACAAATATATAAAATTTCCAATATTTTTATCGATCATGCAATATCCTATGCATGCAATACATATCCTCATGCATTTCAAACATAAACTTAGGAAATGTAGTTATAATTAGAAAGACAGGGTTTTAATGAAAACTTCCCTTTCAAATCCCTCATCTTCTCGTGGAATTCCTCTTCCACACAGCAGCTGGTTAACTTCACAGTCCTTGCTGCCCCTGGGCATGCAACTGTCCAGATTTTTCCATTTGATGACAGCGGTCATCATTAGCACTTTTCTGCTTCATGCTCAGATTCCGGTCTCTTATCCTTGTTCCTTGCTGGATAAGCTTTCCAACTCCTATTCACACGCGTCATTCCGAACTTGGATGTGAAAACCACACCCCTTCTAAGAATGAAGACTTTCACCAATATTGGCATTTTACACGCAGCTGCAAAGTAGAATTTTCACATTCTTCTAATGATCTCAGAGCCATTTTGGCAGCTGCATTTTGGGACTGGGTGCCAACTTCATCCACCATTCATCTTTTATGACTTTTGGGTTTTACTCAATTGCCCAACATAGAATGACTGTCTCAAGGGACGACGGGGGTCAAGGGGGCTTGCCCCCTTGTGGCCGCCACTGCAAGGCGGGTCGAGGGAAACGCCCTCGTTTTTTTTTTTTTTTTTTTGTAAAACTATTATTTTCGCGCAATCTGGCGCATTAGCTCGCTGCCATTTTTCTCCTTCTCAGCCTTGAAATTCACTGAAAAACAGCTCAAAATTTCACTGAGAAAGAGTTGAAATCGGCTCCCGGAACCATTGTTCCTTCCGCCAAATCGGCTCCTTGGAAGCTCCAACCTTCCGCAACATTGGCTCCCCGGAAGCTCTAACCTTCCACAACGGCGGCTCTCCGGGAGTTTCAACCCTTCCACAACTGCGGCTTGCCAGACCTTAACTTATCCCGATCGGCACTTATGGAGAACGGCCTTCACGTCGGACGTCGGCTGATTCTTGAATCGAAAGTCGGATGTCTTTAGCTTCCGCAACGGCGGACGTCTACTTCGTCAACTCTTCCAATTGGTGAACTATCTTTGAGCCTTAACCCTTTTTGACATGTCGGCGATCGGGGGAATCTCCCACCGGAAAACTTAACCATTTGGGCTTCCGCAACGGCAGACGCAAACTTCATTAGTTCGCCCGCAACGGCGAACGCCCACTTCGTCGGCTCTTCCGCTTTGACACTTGCAACGTCGAACGTCGGCTGACTCTCGTAACATCGGATGTTGGACAACTCTCCCTTCCGGTTTCTCCAGCACTTAGACAAATTTTTCGATTTTCCAAAATTTCTTCTTCGTCGGCAATCGGATGACTCTCACATCGGACGCAGAATCGCTTCGCCGTCCGCAACGGCGGATGGAAGACTTTACCAATCCTTCCGCAATAGCGGAAGTTCACTTCACGAATCCTTCCACAACAGCGGACAGGAGATCAATCCCGCTTCCAATTTCCCACACTTAGACAAATTTTAACCTTTCTGTGGTGTCGGCAATCGGATGGCTTTCGCAACATCGGACGTTGGGCCACTTTCCTTTCCGATTTGTCCGATACTTAGACCATTTTCATGGCTTTTTCCCCTTTAACGTGTCGGCGATCGGAGGTCTTTACGATCGGCTGTGGGATCGCTTTGCCGCCTGAAACAGCGAAAGTTCCACTTCGAGAACCCTTCTGCAACGGCGGACGAGGGACTTCACCCACCCTTCCGCAACAACGGAAGTCCACTTCTCCAATCCTTCCGCAACAGCGGAATTCCACTTCCTCTAGTGGTCCAACCGTTCAACACTTAAACAAAATTTTACATTTTTACAGTCTTCCACTGGTTCAGCTGGGCAGAAGAAGATGCACCTCTGTCAGTTGGTTCTTCTTGGCCCATAGAGGCCCACTGCTACAACCTAGAAGCTCTGATACCACTCTGTCATGTCCTCGTCCCTCAACCGACGAAGAGGATGCGACGAACAAATCAAACACAACCGGGAAAATCGCCCCATGAACATTGACAGAAATCAAATGCTGAATTAAAACTTAAAAGCATACACAGATGCATAATTCATCATACAAGGATGCACAGTCCTTCAACAATCAGCGGAAGCAAACACATATACATTCCAGCATTTAACATCAATATAAATTACAGAGATGCAGTAAACAGCAGCACTTATCTTTTGATGAGGAATTCACCCGCAACCAACTACGTCACTGCAACGTTCCACCCAACCATAGGCCAGCTTGCTCATCAATCTCTCAGCAACACTGCCACCCCCGAGCTGGGCATGATTCCTCTGGAGTAAGGGTCAATTGCAGGCTTATACATAGCCAAGGGTAAAAAAAACAAACTAACACAGCTGGGTTTCACAGGCTTTCAACAGACAAGCCAAGCCAACACAGTCCGAAGACTAACCATTGCACTCAGGCAATTACTTAGCTGTCACAGCTTAAACAAGGCAACACAGAGTTGTTCTTGGCCCTATCGTGGCCAAAACAACTCAGCAACAATACCCAAACCAGGGTAACAACAACAACCTAATTTCACAATGAAAACGATGGCAACTATGCACAGTCCAAAACAGGGAAACTCAGCCGACATAATGGGAATCCACAGTGGCCCAAAACGAATTTGAGAACCACAGCCCCCACAACATGGGTGAAATCAACAGTTCGTCCAAGGCAACTGAGCCACGGAAAGACTCACACAGACCACGCTGGAAACGAATTTACAGACTCCCAGCCTGGGCATGGGTAATAATCAACGCCGAACCCACAATCCGACCCATGGGGAAAGGATTCAGCCACTCCATTCACCAATCTGTAGAGGAAAACGACGTGGGTAAAACCCAGGAAACTCCTGTGCGCGAAAATGAGAAACGGGAGGGAAATTCTCTGCGTGAGAATGCACAGCAGTCAGGAGGACGTGAATTGCAAGTGCCTGAGCATTTAGCAACTCGTGGAGAGGAAGAAAATGCCTGCCTGAGACCAAAATTTCCCAGAGCCTGTGCGTGAGGAGCCAACAGAAAAAAAATCGTGGTGAGAGTGCACAGGCCAGGGAAGAGTGCGTGAGGGAGAAGAATGGGAAAACGTGGGTGGAGTGGGCAGGTGGGCAAAGGACTGACAGTCCTGCCACCCCATTCCCAAAGGCATTAACTGCCTCAACCACCAGCTGAAGCATTAAAGAGGGTGACAAGGTTGGATGAGACAAAAGGTGACAAACAAACAAAGGTGGCAAAACATGGGTTTTTCCCATAACCAAGGTTTGACATCCCCCATCCCTTATCCTTTGGAACCATGCCCTTTTCATTCAACGTTGCACTGTCGTAGCTGGTTGTGGTTTTAGTTTATTTGATGTGCGTGTTTACATAATGCCAAATTATAATGTGCCTTATAGCACAGCGTACCATCGGCAATTATCCCTATTGCTGAAACATAGACAACAAAATCGATGGTGGGGCTTTTTCCTTGAGCTCCTCACCACAATTAATTACAATATATACATCATGCAAACGGGGTCGAAACCGGGGACATCACAGTTTAGCTTTCATTTCTATTATTTACATTACGTTTTCATTTTTTGCATTTACCCACTAGCAAGAACCTACCCTTTTGTCCTATAGACAGAAGGGAGCCATTCCTGCCCCTATAGTAGGGATAAATCCTTACTACAGAACTTGCGACCATAGCAGGTCGATCCCACAGGATCCCTGGGTTTATTTTTCAAAGTTTTAGTTTTTAGTTCTATTTTTTTCCCTAGTTTAGTTTTCCATTAAATCTAGCTTAGATTCTTGTTTATTTACATTTCTAGTTATTGCTGAGCCTCCTCAAGGCCAATCCAATCCCATTTGGCCACAATACCAGTTACTGTTGGCCATTCTGTGGTTTGCAAATCACTCAACTATGCAAAAACGACTGATCCAAATTTCTGAAAATTCACCTATGTTTGGGCTCATTTTTTGCCCAAACATTTGAGCCATTTGCGAATCTACTCTCGGTTAGGGATAGAAGGGCCTATTTCCGAAGTAGGATGTCAACCGTTTGAGGTAATTCTTCACGGTTTGATCAAAATCCACTTCACAAAAATAGGACTTTTATAGGTGTGCAACCCATTTTTGGGCTTCACTATTTGCTTTCATAGGGACTGTCAGTGCGGCTCAGCTGCCTCTGTCCAGCACACTATTTCAATTTCAGTTTATGTTTTTGTTTTCAGCAATTTATTTCATGAACAATGTGTAAATGCCAAGTAAACATTAATGGCTTAATAAAATGAACCTAGTCTAACTAAAATCAACTTAAAAACATACTGTCTTGCTTCCCCTTCCTCCTCTACCTAGTCATCACCCTCCGGGGTATTCTAGGATACGACGAAGGGAAACCTCGTATATATCTAGGCACTCCACTATATTGTTCCAAACCATTAAAACCGGGTGACCTGGAAGGTAGAGGGGGTATAGAAGGAGGGATTCTCATGGCACTAAGCGTCCTCCCTGTTGACCAACCTAGCATCTGGGAGGTGACCTAAGGATCTATGGATGGTGTCACGTCCCCTTGCCTCTGACCGGCAAGAGGACGCGATCTGTGGCTTAAACCACCTAGGCTAAGAGCCCCATGAACATGCACAGGTATAAAATTTGCTGAAACAGAATGCTTAAACAAAAATTGAACTAAAATATGCACACAGGATTGTTTATCATGCATAGATGCAATTTAATCCTCATACATAGCGGAAAACAACAACATTCATACATGCCTGTACTCATCTAACATGTTCATCAATTTCATTAACAGAAATTAAGATTGCAGAAATAAAATGGACAGAATCACTTATCTTAAGATGAATTCGATCCGCAACCAGCTACGTCGCTGCAACGTTCCACCCAACCATAGGCCAGCGTGCTCCTAAATCTCTCAGCAATGCTACCACCCCCGAGCTGGGCATGATTCTCCAAGGAATAAGGGAATAACAGGCTTACTCGTAGCCAAGAATACCCAAAACACACAGCCAAGCAAACAGAGTTGGGTTTCTCAGGCCATTAAGGAGCTGGAGATGGAAAATTGCTAAGCTCGCGAGCTTATTACAGAGCCAAGAACACCTACACCAGGAATAGCTTGACCTCTAAGACACCCAAGCACACCCAACACAAGGAATCAGTCCCTTCTCTGCTACACAGTCCCTCAGGCCCTGCATTCCCTTCTAGTGCTATTCAGGGGTGATGGAGAAGAAGGCCAGCCCTCTAGCTCTGTCTGTATGGTTTCCAGCCACCAGGTTTATCAAGCAAATCTAAGCCAACATCCCTGCTCCTCTCACAGTCCGAAGACCAACCATTGCACTCAGGCAACTCATTCAATTGTCACAGCTTAAACAGGGAAAAACGAATCTCAAGCGACATACAACAAATTCCCAAACGTAGCAGCAAACACACTTACAGCAGGGGAAAAAAACAGTCCGTCCAAGGTGATTGAGCCGTGGGAAGACTCACACAGACCATGCTAGAAATGAATTTACAGACTCCCGGCCTAGGCGTGAGTAACAATCAACGCAGAACCCACAATTTGATCCATGGGCGAAAGGATTCAGCCACATCATTCACAAATCTGTGGAGGAAAACAACGTGGGTAAAAACCAGGAAAATTCCTGTGCGTGAGGAAGCAATCTGACCCAGTGAGGAAAGGGACAGACAATGGAGGTCCTCCGTGAGGAAAAACAGCTCCGTTTTTTCCCGTGAATGAACAAACAACATGAAGGACGCGGAATTTTAGTGCGTGGGTGTTCAACAACTCGTGGAGAGAGGAAGAAAAATCTGCATGGGTGAAGTGTGCATTTTTCCTTTCCATTCAGAAGTCAACTATGGGTGGAGTGTGTGTGGAGGCATGGACTGACAGTCCTGCCACCCCACTCCAAAAACAATTAACTGCCATAACTTCCCTCAGCTACCAGCAGAAATTATTAACTGAAGGTGGTTGGAATAAAAAAAACAAAGGAAGATGACACATGGGTTTTTCCCTTTTTGGCTCAAGATTGACAAATCCCCCCCACATCCTCATCCTTGGGAAAATCATGCCCCTTTCGATTTAGTTGCCGCGATCGTAGCTGGTCGGGTTCATTTGATTAATTATAGATGCATATTTACATGATGACCAATATAATATATGCCGCATGCCCCGACATACCGTTGGTGACAAATTTAAATCCCAAAACATAGCATGACCGATCAATGGTGGGGCCTTGGCCTTTAGCTCCACACCAGGATCATTTACAATTTATACATCATATACATCTAATGCAACGGGGTCAAAACCGGGACATTACATTCCCCTCCCCCTTCAATAGCACTGTCCTCAGTGCTTTCAAAATTTGAACAAAATCTTACACTGGTATCGCCTCAGTGTTTTGCAGAATTGAACAAAAATGGATGTGCCAATCGCATGGCATCCTCCAGCTCCCATGTAGCCTCTTCAGGCCCGTAGTGCTCCCATTGCACCTTTACCTACCCTATGGCTCAGTTCCAGAGCATGGTGACCTTCCTATCGAGGATGCGCATTGGCTCGATTCGGAACTCTCCCTCAGGTTCCACCTGAATCACATCCCAATTTATCACATGGTTAGGATCATGTACATATCTCTTAAGCAAAGAAACATGAAAAACATTATGAGCTTTAGTGATAGCAGGCAATGCAAGTCTATATACAACAGGCCCTATTCTTTCAAGCACTTCAAACGACCCGCAGTATCTCGGTGACAACTTGGCACAACTTCCAAGCTTCAAGGAACTCTTCCTTGCCCTCACTCTGAGGTAAACATGATCCCAATACTGAACTCCCTGTTCACCCTATGCTTATCTGCATAGATTTTCTGCTTGTCCTGTGCTACCTTCAGCTTCTGCCTTATCTTTACAACCTCTTGCTCCATTTCCTTGAGCAATTCTGGTCCAAGCACAATCTTGTTCACTGGATTGTCCCAAGTCACTGGTGTTCTACACCTTCTTCCATACAAAGCTTCATACGGACTCATCCCCAATGATGCTTGTTGTCCATTGTTATAAGCAAACTCTACCAAGTGCAAGTAATCTTCCCACTTGGTTGGTTTGTCCATCACATACATACGAAGCATATCTTCAAGTACCTGATTAACTCTCTCGGTCTTCCCATCCGTCTGAGGATGGTATGCAGTGCTGAAGTTTAGCTTTGTACCCAAATCTGCAAACAACCCCTTCCAAAAGTTGGGAGTGAACTTGACATCCCTGTCAGATACTATTGCCTTCGGCAATCCATGCAATTTGAATATCTCCTTCATGAAGATCTTTGCAATGTCACCAGCCTCATATGTAGACTTAACTGGTATAAAATGTGCTTCCTTAGTCAACTTGTCTACCACAACCATGATAGAATCATGTTGTCTCCAAGTCATCGGCAATCCTGTAATAAAATCCATGGAAATAACTTCCCATTTCCACTCTGGAACTGGTAAAGGCTGCAACAAACCTGCTGGATGTTGATGCTCAACCTTTACCTGTTGACATTTCATACACCTTGAAATGTATTCAGCCATATCCTTTTTCATACCTGGCCAAAAGTTCTGCTTTCTAGCTGTAGCAATTGTCTTCTGATATCCTTGGTGACCAGAATATGGAGCTTGATGGATTTCATCCATGACAATTCTCCTCAAATATGCTACATTTGGAATATAAATTCTGCCTTTATAAGTGAGAAGTCCATCTTCTTCCAATTTATATCCCTCATACCTCTTCTCAATACTTTGCTGCTGCAATTTGTCTTTTACCTGCTCATACAATTCATCTCCGGCAACATGATTAGAAATCTGCTGCCTCAAATCTGGTTGGCAAACACTAAGAGATGACACATGCATTTCTTGCATCTTCCTACTGAGTGCATCCACTACTTTGTTTTCTTTCCCCTTTATGTGCTTGATTTCAAAATCAAACTCACATAAAAACTCCAGCCATCTTGCTTGCCTAGCATTTAGAGTAGGCTGATCAAACAAATACTTCAGACCACAGTGTTCCATTCTGAGCTCAAATCTTCTACCCATCAAGTAATGTCTCCACATATTGAGAGCATGTACTATGGCTGCAAGATCTAGATCATGAGTGGCGTAGTTCTTCTCATGCTCCTTCAGCTTTATTGACTCATAACATATCACGTGGTTGTCCTGCATAAGGACTCCTCCAAGCCCTTGTCCACATGCATCGGTACACACCACAAAATCTTTCTCTGGATCTGCAACTTTCAATACTGGTGCACTGGTGAGAAGGCTCTTCAATCTCTGGAAGCTTTCTTCACACCTTGACGTCCATTCGAACTTCATCCCCTTCTTCTGCAAAGAAGTGATTGCATGTGTAACTTTGGAGAATCCCTCAATGAATCTCCTATAATATCCTGCAAGTCCATGAAAGATCTTACATCTGTCACATTTCTTGGAGTAGGCCAATTCATAATGGCTTCAATCTTTTCAGGGTCCACAGATATACCCTCCTCTGAGATAATGTGACCCAAATACTGAATTCTATCTCTATAGAAATCACACTTGCTTAGTTTCGCATACAACTGATGCTCCCTAAGCAATTGCAATGTCAATCTCAAATGCTCTTCATGTTCTTCCTCATTCTTAGAGTAAACAAGAATGTCATCAAGGAAAACAAGAACAAACCTATCCAAATACCTGCTGAAGACATTATTCATAAGGCACATAAATGTAGCTGGTGCATTTGTGAGACCAAATGGTACCGCTACAAACTCATAATGCTCATACCTTGTCCTGAAGGCTGTCTTATGAATGACTTCATCCTTGATCCTTACCTGATGGTAACCAGACCTCAAGTCAATCTTGGAAAATACCCTTGCTCCTCTCATTTGATCAAAGAGGTCATCAATCCTAGGCAAAGGATATTTATTCTTCACAGTAACCTTGTTCAATTTCCTGTAATCAATACATAACCTGAGTGTACCATCTTTCTTCTTTACAAACAGAACGGGTGCTCCCCAAGGAGACACACTCGGCCGAATATACTTCTTTTCCAACAGCTCTTGCAGTTGCATCTTCAATTCTAGCATCTCTAGTGTACTCATCCTGTAAGGTGCCTTGGACACTGGTGCCGCTCCTAACACAAGTTCAATTGTGAAATCAATGTCCCTCTTTGGAGGAATCCCTAGAATCTCATCAGGAAACACATCCTTGAATTCCTGTAACACCTGATAGTCTTCCAACCTCGGAGTTTCATCTCTTGTTTCCTCCAAAATTTGAGTTGCATACAACTGGCAGCCCTTCCTACAGAACTTCTTTAACTGCATTGCTAAAACCTGTCGTACTAAAATCACCTTTGGAATGCCCTTCACAACTACTAAGTTTCCTTCCTCATTCATGCATTCGAAAGTCTTACTGTAGCAATCAAGCTTCACCCTGTGAGCTTCTAACCAATCCATTCCAATGAGAAAATCATAGGAACCAAGTGGTAGAACATTCAGATCTACACAAGTGACCAATCCATTCATGACCAATAGACATTTCTCTACCACTTCACTGACCTTTCTCTTAGTTCCAGTGGCTAGCTGAACTAACCAAGATTTCCTATGCTTTACTTTCTTAAAAGCACAAATCTTCACTACTCTAGGAGTAATGTAACTGTGCGTAGAACCAGGGTCAATTAAAATAGAAACAGATTGCTCAGCAATCTTACCTGCTACTTCAACTACAACTGACTGGTGATCTGCCTGGCGGTCCTCCAGTGCTGCATAAATCCTAGGAACTGCCCTTGCTACTTGACCCACTGTTTCTGCTTCTTGAACATTATAAGCTGGCCTTACACTCTCATTCTCGAGTGGACAATTTCTGCGCATGTGGGGTCCTCCACATTTCCAACACTAAAGTGGCCTTCTATTCTGTTGTGGATCCTTAGGATTTTCTCCTATCACTCCAACTGGTTTACTTGCAGCTTGGGATGACTGCTTCTGCTGATTCCTGAAGCTGGAAGGTTTGAAACCTTTCTTTCTTTGGTCAAACTTCTCATTCTTCTTGTCCTTCCATGCCTTGTGGTAATTCGGCTTACCTTTGCTTTGCTCATAGCAATATTTAGCCTTCCTTATTGCTTCTTCAAGAGTTCTTAGTTCATAGAACTCAATTCTATCTTTGTAAGACTGAGGTAATCCACTAAAAAACGCTGGATCTTCACTTTTTCATCTCTGATATATCAGACATACCTCAACAGCTCCAAAAACTTATTAGCATACTCTTCCATGGTCTGCTGTCCCAATCTTAGCTCATGGAACTCCTTAATCTTGTCATCATAATACCTTTCAGATAGGTATTTCTTCTTGAAATACTTCTTGAACTACTTCCACTTAAGTCTCCTTTCACTAATCCTCTTTACTTGCTTGAAGTGTTCCCACCAAATGGATGCTCTCCCATTCAGATTGAATATGGCAACTCTTGCCTTCATGTTTCCTGAATAGTCATGCACTTGAAAGTACTTCTTTATACCAAGAAGCCAAGCTTCAACCTCTTGTCCAGTCTTTACCTCACCATCAAACGTAGGAGGTTTTTCTTTCTTAAATTCATCACGAGTGTGATCCCTATGGTGTCTCTTTCTTTTTCTTTTATGAGAAGAAAAGCTTGAATTCCCACTGGATTCTTCAGAATCAGACGATCCACTAGAAGTCCTTCTCCTTCTCCTAGTACTACTCTTACTGCCTTCTGGTCTTGCTGTACCTCGTCCAGAGTCTATCTTTCTTTGCAAATCTATCAAACTTTGCAACATAGCAGCATTCAACTGATGCTGCTCTTCCTGGGCCTTAATCAAGCTTCTCATGGTAGCTGCAACATCTGACGGGGTCTCTTGGAATCTCCTTCCATTAGACTCTATGTCATCATTTCTATTACGTACATTTTCTCCCATGGCATCTCGGGCATGCTCATCAGAATCCTGAGCATCATATCCGTCATGGGTTCTCATACTGAACCACCACTTACTTACGAAACTGCACTACCTGGAATACTTCTCTTGAAGGTGACTATAATTCTGCAAACGTGTTAATAACACAAATGTTAGATGCATACATTGATACGAATCAACATTACTTACCTTCTCTTGGAATAATCATAAAATTACAAATGCCCAAACACACGAAATTTTCTTCCTCAAGGAATGGTGGTCTGAAGGGGACGACGGGGGTCAAGGGGGCTTGCCTCCTTGTGGCTTCCCTATGCCACTGCAGGGCGGGTCAAGGGCAACACCCTCATTTTTTTTTTTTTGTAAAACATTAATTTTCACACAATCTGGCGCATTAGATCGCTGCCAATTTCTCTTTTTCAATCCCCAAAAATTCACTGAAAAACAGCTGAAAAATTCCTCTGAAAACAGTCGAAATTCGCTGGTTAAACCCCATGGAAAACTCAGAATTTTCCCTTCCTTCTCATCGACTGTCGGATGTCTTTCCACATCAGCTGGAAAATTCCATCGGCTTCCGCAATGGCGGATGCTCCTTCACTTTCCTCTTCCGATCGATGCACTTTCTCTTGCAGCATCGGCAGTCTTTTTGATCGGCCGGCAAATGCCTTCGGCTTCCGCAATGGCGGATGGGAAATCATTAATTCTTCCACTCCCTCGGGAGCCTTTTTACATCGGAAGCCAAATGACTTTGGCTTCTGCAATGGCGGCTAGCCAAAGTCCGACTCCTTCCGATTCACTTCGCGAATTCTTCCGATTTGGCACTTACAGAGAACAATGTTACCGTCGGATGTCGGTGGACTTCTTACATCGGAAGCCAAATGACTTTGGCTTCCGCAACGGCGGCTCACCAAAGTCCGAATCCTTCCGATGTCCGCTCTTACTTGGAGAAATTTTCAACTTTGGGCATCGCCGGCCTTTCTGGTCGAAAGCTTTAGCGATTTCACTTCCGCAACGGCGGACTGACGGACCACTTTCCCTTCCGACTGGCGGAAGTTCACTTCGCGAATCCTTCCGCAACGGTGGACGGGAGATCACTCTCGCTTCCGATTTCCCAACACTTAGACAAATTTTCAAAATTTGTCTTTCTTCGACCGCGTCGGCTGTCGGCAGTCTTTCATGTCGGATGCGGAATCGCTTCGCCGTCCGCAACGGCGGATGGGAAAATGTTTAACCTTCCGCTACAGCGGAAGTCAATTCCGCCAATCCTTCCGAATGCTCCAACACTTAGCCAAATTTTCTCAATTTTACAGTCATTCACATTTTGACTTCTGCTGGGCAGAATGAAATACAACCTCTGTTACTGCATCTTCCTGGCCCATAGAGGCCCATTGTTGTAAACATTGCTCTGATACCATACTATCACGTCCCCTTGCCTCCGACCGGCAAGAGGATGCGATCTGTGGCTTAAACCACCCAGGCTAAGAGCCCCATGAACATGCACAGGTATAAAATTTGCTGAAACAGAATGCTTAAACAAAAATTGAACTAAAATATGCACACAGGATTGTTTATCATGCACAAATGCAATTTAATCCTCATACACAGCGGAAAACAACAACATTCATACATGCTTGTACTCATTTAACATGTTCATCAATTTCATTAACAGAAATTAAGATTGCAGAAATAAAACAGACAGAATCACTTATCTTAAGATGAATTCGATCCGCAACCAGCTACGTCGTTGCAACGTTCCACCCAACCATAGGCCAGCGTGCTCCTAAATCTCTCAGCAACGCTGCCACCCCCGAGCTGGGCATGATTCTCCAAGGAATAAGGGAACATCAGGCTTACTCGTAGCCAAGAATACCCAAAACACATAGCCAAGCTAACAGAGTTGGGTTTCTTAGTCCATTAAGGAGCTGGAGATGGCAAATTGCTAAGCTGGTGAGCTCATTACAGATCCAAGAACACCTACACCAGGACTAGCCTGACCTCTAAGACACCCAAGCACACCCAACACAAGGAATCAGTCCCTTCTCTGCTACACAGTCCCTCAGGCCCCGCATTCCCTTCCAGTGCTATTCAGGGGTGATGGAGAAGAAGGCCAACCCTCTATCTCTGTCTGTATGGTTTCTAGCCACCAGGTTTATCAAGCAAATCTAAGCCAAAATCCCTGCTCCTCTCACAGTTCGAAGACCAACCATTGCACTCAGGCAATTCATTCAGCTGTCACAGCTTAAACAGGGAAAAACGAATCTCAAGCGACATACAACAAATTCCCAAACATAGCAGCAAACACACTTACAGCAGGGGAAAACAACAGTCCGTCCAAGGTGATTGAGCCGCGGGAAGACTCACACAGACCATGCTAGAAATGAATTTACAGACTCCCGGCCTAGGCGTGAGTAACAATCAACGCAGAACCCACAATTTGATCCATGGGGGAAAGGATTCAGTGACATCATTCAAAAATCCGTGGAGGAAAACGACGTGGGTAGAAACCAGGAAAATTCCTGTGCGTGAGGAAGCAATCTGACCCAGTGAGGAAAGGGACAGACAATGGAGGTCCTCCGTGAGGAAAAACAGCTCCGTTTTTTCCCGTGAATGAACAAACAACATGAAGGACGCGAAATTTTAGTGCGTGGGTGTTCAGCAACTCGTGGAGAGAGGAAGAAAAATCTGCATGGGTGAAGTGTGCATTTTTCCTTTCCATTCAGAAGTCAACTATGGGTGGAGTGTGTGTGGAGGCATGGACTGACAGTCCTACCACCCCACTCCAAAAACAATTAACTGCCATAACTTCCCTCAGCTACCAGCAGAAATTATTAACTGAAGGTGGTTGGAATAAAAAAAAAAAAGGAAGATGACACATGGGTTTTTCCCTTTATGGCTCAAGATTGACAAATCCCCCCCACATCCTCATCCTTGGGAAAATCATGCCCCTTTCGATTTAGTTGCCGCGATCGTAGCTGGTCGGGTTCATTTGATTAATTATAGATGCATATTTACATGATGACCAATATAATATATGCCGCATGCCCCGACATACCGTCGGTGACAAATTTAAATCCCAAAACATAGCATGACTGATCAATGGTGGGGCCTTGGCCTTTAGCTCCACACCACGATCATTTACAATTTATACATCATATACATCTAATGCAACGGGGTCAAAACCGGGACATTACAGATGGGCTTAGTCCCATAGTGTTGAGATCCCAACACCTTCTCTTGGTTGAAGAGGAATATCAGTGTGAGGTAGACATCTAGTTAAGACAACAAACATTCAGGGTTAATCACTGTATTTGTTAACAATTTCTGATTATTTATGCTTGCATACACAACCACAATGGCATGAACTCTACCATGATGAATTCATAAACCATTTGCAGCAACCAAATACCAGAAAAACAAACACACAAATACACCATACCAACTAATTAACCCAACTTAGTTCATGACGCTGAGTGAGCCTTAAAATTTAATAATTTACACTAAGTATAAACAAATCTGAAGTCTTTGAGGACATAAGTCCCTGACTTCTTCAACTGTGGGAAGTACTTGGGCTCTGCCAAGAAACTCATTGTGAGGAGTACCACAGGAACCCCAAAGTAGCTTGCCACTGAGAGGAATTGCCAAGCAAAACGGGCAATGACCCCTTTCGATTGAGTAGAAACACCTATGAGGAACAAGCCAAGAGCTGTCTTCTGGCAGTCTTGGTGGTCGAGTGACCACCTACAGCCAATAGGAAGCCACTGAA
The DNA here is from genome assembly GCA_001517045.1 of Pseudotsuga menziesii. Lineage (NCBI taxonomy): Eukaryota > Viridiplantae > Streptophyta > Pinopsida > Pinales > Pinaceae > Pseudotsuga > Pseudotsuga menziesii. The sequence goes on from LPNX010812311.1 coordinate 191,555, forward strand.
ACTAGGGTCCAAATATCATTCCCACCAAGTTTCAAACATAAAATCTAACATAGTTGATCCTCCATGTTCTTCCTCACGCCTAAGAGGCGAACCACCACCATTTGGAACACTCAGTCGACACCGTTGAAGCCGTTCTCAGTGATCTCCCACACCATCAGAGGGCCACATAGCCTCTGATTTAGATTCAGATCCATATCAGTCTGAACCAGACCTCCATACTGCACCATCAAGCCCCATGGATAGTACAAATCTGGATCCATTTTTCGGCATACCCATAGCAAGTGGACCCATGTCCACATCAGAACCTGTCACCCACAACTTGAAAAGTGGCCCAAGCACAGTCATGCAGACTATCATTAGTCAGTTTCCACCACCTATAGTGACCAGCCAAGCTATCCCACTTGGAGCACATGGAGGCAGTGGCCATTCCACACACACTTCCCCTTCTACCACACAGGGGGGCAACTGACCGTCCACTTACATTTCCCCTACTGTTATACATGGGGGAAATGTCCTTGGCACTCAGATTATCCCACCCACAACACTTGGGGGAATTGGCCCATATGCAATGGTGCCACTGCAAGCACCCCAGTTGTGCAGATGCATTATGCACCTGCAAACCCCACCCCCATCGCAGCCCCATCCCACATCAACTTGGGGTCAAATATTCCCTTCATGGCTCATCATAACTTGCCTGATTTGGCTAGATTAACGAATGACCCCATCTTCCACCAAGATTTTTGGCCACCCATACCAACTAAGCTACCATTAGACATCCCCAAGTTTGAAGGCAAAGTAGGGGAATGTCCCCAAAACCACATAATGACATTCCATCTATGGTTCTCATCCAACAGCATTGTAGCCGAATCCATCAGGCTAAGGCTATTCCAACGCACCCTTACAGGTGCTATGGCCAAATGGTACATTGAGCTACCGTAAGCCAAGTATCTGGACTTTAACTCCTTAGCCTTCGTGTTCCTACAGTATTTCCAACTTTCCATCAGATATGATGAGGGGGTGGAGATCCTGCTATCCTGTCGTCAAAGCACTGCCACTCATATAACTGACCATATCCATGAGTGGCGCTGACGTCACAGTCTATGCAAAATCCAACTTAACGACAGGATCTTCTTGGATTAATTCCTTAAGACCTTACTCCCGCCCATAATAAAGGACATCGCATCTGAACATCCCCAATCCAAAGAAGAGGCCATATTGAAGGCCCAACAGTTTGACCTTATCTATGCTCAGTCTGGATACTTGTACACTATCATTCTAGACGCTCCCCATTTGAGTACCTCCTACCATGACGCACCGAGAGCATCCCATGCTGTGAATGGCATCATAGGGTCGGTATCCCAATAGCCATAGCCTCGACCGACACCAGCTACCATTACACCACAACCAAGCAACACTGCTAGTGTTGCTTACCAAAACCAAGCTCCGGATTACGCAAGAATGATGTCTCAGTCCGAAGCAACAACTTCCTATGCACAACCTGTGCCACCACAGCAGGATTAGGCCATGGCTTGGCTAGCACAGCAGTATGTGGGGCAAATGCCCACATTTGTGGCACCACCACCCCCACAAATCTACTATGCACCTCCAGTGTAAACAGTTCAAGCCCCCACCCTCGCCCCACCTACTTCGTTGGGACAAGTGTTCGCACAACAAAACCATCCCAACCAGCCTGCCCCCAACAATCAACAAGGGAAAGCTAGAAATAAACGGCCCCACAACTAAGGCAATAATCAACCATAGGGAGGTAGTTAACAACCCAACCCTCCCAACAATGCCTCGGCAAACCATCCAACCCAAAAATCCCCACGACAGAATGTACCAAGACGCAACGCTTCGTTGTGCACAAACCAACCATGCACACTCTATGATGTTTATGGACACTACACATTCGAGTGTCCCCTCATGGCTCGCGCTAAGTAGGCCATTCAAAACGAGGCCCAACCGGCCGCCAACGCTTCCAATCAAGCCCAACCCAACCCGACACCACAAGGACCTCCTCCCATGGTGCTTCAAAACCCACTACTAGTCCAAGGATTTGTGGCAACTACTCCCCTTCCCCAAACCAATACGAATGCTCTGGAGGCACCACCCATGGCCGAAACAGGTGTTCACCACCTGCTAGCCATTACCACTGAAAAGGTCAACTTACAGACTAGACAAAATCAGTACTGTACCACCATCGAACCTATCGACTCATCAGCAACATCCATGTCTAAGACAACCAAACTACCTCTCCAGCTACCCCCGCTCTCGTGCCCCCCCATACGCAGAATTGCCAATAATGCCATAGCTAGAGCTGCAGTCAGCTATAGCATTGTGGATGATTTTGCCCAAACACCAACCACCATGTCTTCTCTTGAGGTGCTTAAAACATGCCCAACGCAGTAGAAATCCTTGCTAGTGACCCTTGGGTTAGTAGACCCCTCCAAATCCAATTTGATCACATTCGACACAGAGAATGGAGAACTGTGCATGCCATCGACCATCGCCTTCCAAAGTTCGGTGTCCATCCAAAATTTGGTTGTGCATTGGTGCATAGTGGATGAGGGGGCATCCATGTGCGTCATGTCTACCTTGGTTTGGTAGAAACATGGATCACCAATTCTACAACTGTCCTCCACAACTCTGTGAGCTTATGATGGACATCCCACTAAAGCCCAAGGAATCCTCCCCCATGTCCCCATCACGTTAGCCAGGAAGACATTGTTGATCGACATAGAAGTTGTTACTGCTCAACTGGACTACAACCTCCTCCTCGAAAGGAGTTACATGTATGCCATGTGAGCTGTTGCATCAACTGTATTCCGTCTCATGATGTTCCCCCACAAAGGGAATATTTTGACGGTTGACCAGCGCACTTATCATGATCCACAAGGGTTAACAACGCCTTCCAACGTTATCCCTATTATCACCACCATTGAGCCACAAATAATGACCATACAAGCAAGTGTCGTCCCTGCAACCAACACTATTGTTGACAACACACCAGCCTCTCCATCGTTGAATGTGGGCCCTAGGTTGTTTGCCGATACCACCATGACAGCTCATTTCCCGTTAGTGTCACCACCATCGACACAAAATAAAACTGCAGACTTGTGCATGGTCTCATCCAATACTAATGCACCCAAACAACAACTTTAGCTGCAGCCCCAACCACAACCAGAACATCGTCCATAGCTACACCACCAATAGTAGCCACAACACCACCCGTAGTAGCAGCATTATGCACAGCCGCAATCACAACCGTATCCCCACATGCAACCAGCAGGGAGTTATGTGGTCTCATCTCCAGTCCATACAATTCTCTTCCTCTTTCCCCCACCTGGTGTCATGAGCAAGCCAGTCATGGCCACCTTAAGCCTACCCAATTTTACGTTGGGAATCCTGTTGTGGTATCTTGATCCACCAGCTCAACCAGCAATGCCCCAGGTTGTTTTAACCCCGGTGCAACCCATCACGGCCGAGTCTCACCCTCCACACTGTCGACACAAGCCAACTGTTTCACCTGCACCTGCACCGCCCCAACCCAAAAGGGCCAAGGGAAAGAATGCCAAAGCCACCGCAGAACCATGACAAGTCCCACCTTGTGTCGTCTATGAACAACAGGGCCATCCAACTCAAAATTTCCCTGAAATCCCAGTGATCTGTGTGCATCTAGATGCCATGGATACAAATAAAAACATCCTCTTGGTTGAACTCCCAGTCACGCCGATAGCTAGGAACAAGGCATTGAGGACAAACCATGCTTGCACCCTTTGCGAATTGTATGGACATTACTCTCACCATTGCCAAGACCTGCCCAAATTTCGAATGCCTCTCGTTGACCTTCGTCAACATTCCCTTGAGTCTGATATCACCTTGATCGAAGAATTTCACCCACCACCTCCTTTTTCAGACACCGTGTCCATCTACATGATGTCCAGTTTTGTAGACCCTCTTGTCTCCACCATCATTGATGGTCCATCAGACCTGTCTCTTCTATTGTTTTCCTAGCCACAGCCGCAACCTCAGTTGCAGCTGCAACCTGAGTTGCAACCTCAACCTCAGTTACTAGGGAAACAATGGGTTTCATTCCCACTCAACATGATCCTTTTCCTTTTTCTTTTCCTTTTTCTTTTCCTTTTCCTTTTCCTGCCATCCGGTATCGTGAGTAAGTTTACCTTGGAAACCATCAATCTATAGGATTTCACAGTGGGAGATCCTGTGTGGTACCTTGAACAACCTACCCTACCTCTAAGGCCCCAGGATGTGTTGACTCATGTCCATCTAATTGAGATGATGTGGCACCTACCTCTAGGTCCATCTAAGACTCCTCCCATCTCCAAGCCTTCCTCTCTTCCTCCAACAGAGACTGGGGGCAAGGCCACAAAAGCCACAACCAATACCACTTTCATGATATCTAGCACCAGTTTCCATTCTGCCTCGTTGGATGTGGAAGATCCACTTGATCTATCCCGGCACCACTTACGCGATGACGGAGATATATGTAAAACTACCTTAGGTTTTACCCCATTCCGTTTAAACCATAGTATGGAATCTGTTTTTCCCACAAAATACCAGATTCCATCACCCCGCCTTGCCAATGACCTTCATCTTGGAAAAGGGGCATACCTCTTTGTTGATTCTGATGGACAACTCTTGGAGAACCCCTGCAATGGGCTCTACTTCAAGAAATTTTATGCTTAAACATCACCAATGAGTTTCTTTATTTTATTTTTCTTATTTTTCAACGTTTTTCAGCACAAATCAGGGGTGGCACCATTGGCTGCTAATCCAAAGTCACCCGGAACCAGTTCGAGACACCTCTCACACCTCTGGGATCAATTTTTCATTTCCTGATGAGACCATTGTCTCATGTTTAATAAATCAATTTTGAGACCATTTCCCACCAGTCACCTCGATTTATGAGCCATGACATGACAATACGAGTGTCTACAGACATGTACTTGTATCACAATGCGATTTTTCGGGCCACCGCCCATTAAGGACTGTAATTTTACTTTTATTTTTTGTATTTATAATTGTCTTTTTTCACAGCACCTTACGCGGACATCTGGACCATCGTCCACAAAACCCTTTATTTTTCTTCCATGTATTTGACATATAAGTGTCCACAGACTTGCACTCACATCTCATGTAGTCAAGTTCATCCACCGCAACACACACACACGCTCTCCTAACCTATGTCTAAGAGCCACCTCAGTTTGTGTGCCTCTGTCGCACCGACTCGTGAGCCTCTGCCGCGATCTATCCCACGCATGTATTGGTATGTTTGAGAGCCTTCTGCTCTGTCCATACTACGTAGATGAACTTTGGACCTCTGTCCACCGTCCCGACTTGGGGCACCACTCATGCCACCGCAGTCGGTTGACCACATTGGAGTTTTGTTTAAGCTCTTTTGTGACTCCTTAAAACAATGAAAAGATCACTGAGTGCAGATGCTTCCTCTCCCGCTCGCTAAAGTATAGGAAAGGGCATTTACATCGTCTTGTTTACCTCCTTTTGTGGACCATGTAGACCATAAATTGAAAAGGACCTCCTTGGCACACTCAAGCCAAGATCGTTCCCCTCAGCATACTTTTATGCTTTCTTGGGTAGAAAGGCCGCACCTTATGAAAAAACTAACTACCGCTTGTCGTTAAGGTCTTTTCCAGCCATTTCATCAAGGAAAGATTGCCGAGCAAACTTGGCTTCATTCATGATCGTAAAAGTATTTGAATGACCTTCCAGTCAGTATAGGTTTAACCTTTTTCGACCTGATTGGACTACCAATGGTAAATAATTCTCTCATCCACTGCAGGATGGGTGAGCTCTTCTATGTATAATTTTATCTTTTTTTGGGCATAGGAGACTACCAATGAAAAATATCCCCCACTAGAGTCTTCTTCCTGCTTTCAAACTCTCTAAAATTGAAAGCAGCATCGAGCATTTACCTTCTCGGGCTCCCCAAAAATCCATGAGATCGTACCACAATGGTGTCCCTAGACACCACCCCACAGTAAACAGTTTGGTAGCGTCCCCACGTTGGGCCTCCTTTGTTTAGAGTACTCTGCAATGTGTTTTCCTTGGATCCCATCAGTATCAAAAATGTCCACCGCCTCCATGTATTTCCCATCTACAGTAACATCCCTGGTATTAAAACTATGATCCCATTCCCTTGAGTTAAGCTTCATTTGCTGCCTGGTCTACCCTGTCATCATACTCTGAACAAAGGAAGTTTGAGTCTCCTGCACTCCCCCTGCCCTTGTTCAGTTCTTTTCGTCACCCCCCCCATTCAATGAATCAGTCCGCAGATTGCTTCACACCTTTCGGTTATCTCCCTCGCACTCTTGGTCAAGGAAACATCATTGCCTTGACTAGGGCAGGTCTCCCTCTGTCAACGCCAACACACATATTCCAGAGGATAGATCCATAGGTCCCTATACCTTGGTTTCATTAACATTATTGATGAGTTCCTTGGACCACTTGAGAGGAGTCCTTAGTGCCTCTTGGGATGGTTGTTTCTCACGTGCTCAACTTCAACTCCATCATCACACTGTTAAGATTTGTACACGGTTTGTTCCACACAGTACTTGGTTGAAGACCCCAAAGGTCACCCGACTCTAGCACATTGGTGAGTCCACTCGAGGGACCTGAATAGGTTATGCCCCTTGTGATTTCTAGGTTGCGTTGGAGATAGTTTTCAGAAGCCCCAGCAACACTTTGATGTACCTTTATGATTGAGGTAGCATACTTGTACCACAGAGACTCTGGCTCTCAATCACCGAATCCACACAGCTATGTACTAGATCCAACAGACCATCAGTCATGGAGATATATAATTCCATGAGAATTCCATGGGTCCAATGTATTGGATCAGTATTGTATTTAGCCTCACATGGAGGCAACCATTATTGTAACATCAGTTGTATATGATTGGCTCTTGTATTTTTGAGCATCGATCAAATTATTCTTTTGACATTGTCACGAGCATGGGGATTCCCACCTCATCCATATACATGTCACACATTTATTGTATCTCACCCATTAATGGGAACCATATTAATACAAAAACCAAAAGCCATCATGCCCCAGCCCCGGAAGCACCACCTCCACGCAGCAAATCCTATGATGTTTGTCGGCCATACATTGAGCTCCTACCCTCACACATCAGGGGGTAGTCTGTTAACCCAAAAATCCCCCACTAATCTCTCAATGGCCTACACCACCCAAGGACACCATCTCATGACCCTCATATCTCTCCATTAGACCCCCACACCCTTAAAATAGCCTAAGGATGAAGGAAAGGGCTTAAAAACCCCAAAAAAGGGCCCAAAATAGTCTCCTAGGAGCTAAAGCCCTAAAAAGGGGCTAAAACCCTAAAAGGGGCTAAAGTTAGGGTGGAAGGGGATAAAAGTGTGAAAAAGGGGCTAAAGCCCTGACCAAGGGCTTAAAACCCTAAAACCCCTTGGAAAAGCTATAAAATGAGGGTGGGGGTCACTCTCAAAACACTTCTCCCTTACATATTGTTATGCTTCCCGTGGATGCCTTGAGACACATTTGCCTCTAAATCCGCCCACACTCCATCTCCTCCATTCCCATTGAGCCATTGCTCCCCATCCAAGAGAGAGGAGTGCTTCCACAAGCTAGGGCATGGTGGCCCATTTCCACTAGAGAAGGTATAGCCTGTCTTTCATGTCTTGTTTATTTGATTTTTAGTTGTATTTTCTTTCTAACCCTTGTTTCCATTTGCACGTTTTATGCTTAACGTTGTTTTGCAGGTTTTACTATAGCTTAGTCTTTACTTGCAGGTCTTTGGAGGCGGAACCCTAACCCATGTTTGTAGAGGGGTTCACCAATGTTTCCATCTTTTCCATCTTTACTTAGTTTACTTTACTACCATTTACCTTACATTTTTATTTTCTTCTCATAGTTTAGCTTTCGTTTCTGTTATTTACATTACGTTTTCATCTTCTGCATTTACCCACTAGCAGGAACCTACCCTTCTATCCTATAGACAGAAGGGAGCCATTCCTGCCCCTGTAGTAGGGAGAAATCCTTACTACAGACCTTATGTCATCAATCGATGTCTCAGTAAAGTGGCATATCTCATTGCTGACTTTGATGGTTTCCTCTTGAGGAATCCCCTCCATGGGTTCTACCTCAAGAGATTCTAAACCTAAGTCTACTACCCTGCATACCCTTGTATCATAGTTTTTCATTCTTGTTTTGCATGGTTTTTACTACGAGTCTCACAATTTGTTTCCTTGGTTGTTCCAGATATATCCTACCTTTCCTTTTTACGTCGGTTATGCTAATTGAGCAAGTATACGGTATCCTAATCTCTCCTTGGCTACTTGGGTTATTTATTCCCCATCACATGAATTGATCCATATCGATAAAATGTGTGTTGGTATTGAAGCCAACAACCAGGATGAGTACTGTTCGACACCCAATATGCAAGTGAATTACAACTAACATACAGAGTGTACAATATTTATTGTCAACCCAGGGAAGTCTTGTATTTCAAGGATAACATGCACAATATATACTTAAACACTCAATTAATGTAATTGAACAATCCTATCCTCTGTTCGGCTATGCTCATCCCAAGAATATACTTAATCTAGTTACCTTCTAACGAATGCAATCACAATTACCTTCTGCTATTCTCGATCTAAGAATGGAAAGATGAAAGACACATCTAGATTACAATTGCAGAAAAAGGGAAATTCTGTTTCAAACCACTTAATGATTAACCCAACTATCTTAATCTGATTATTCTAGAAATCCAAAGACATAAATTGAACATTAGTCTAGAGATTCAAAATACAGAAATTGAGTTCAACTGTTCTATGAATTCGAAGAACAAAAATGAAATTTTGCAATCATAAAAATAAGAGACAAGCTGCAAAGGTTCATGGAAACAACAACTAAAAGATCTAAGGATGAACAGAGCTGTTACAGTTACCACACAATTTGCATGAGGAATAATTACCTACTCAGTTGACTGTCACACCATGCCACTGTAGGTATCCAAGAGATGTAATCACAACACACTATAAATCCACAACTTGTTACAGCTTCCTACAAAGAAATAAAATTAACATAAAATCACACAACAAAATAATTGAAATGCCTAATTTAACTCAGCAATCCCTGTGGAAGGCGGGCCCAGCCTTCACACAAAGATGCTGGATGAACACATGCAAAAGACTTTAGATCTGAAGTAACTCGTATTAAAAGAGAGATCTATTACACAATTCCTCCTCACAGCTAATACAATGAATTGATTATATGTTCAACAACCCCTGGTTTGAAACAACTCTCCATATTTATAAAATGTAAACCATAACATCCTATCCCTATTATGGGGCAGCCATGAAGATCTCTGATCTTCAGACGCCCTAAATGACAACAACTATTACAACATGGCAGGATGAAAAATAGGAAATATAGGGAAACTGTTAATTTCCCCAGGAGTGACGATATCCTCAGATTATAGCTATACACGAGCAGCAGCACACTATTGACATCCAATTCTAATGCATTCTATTACAACTACCTTTGCACAGTTTTGCCTAGTATATCACATTAGAACCGCATTCCTTGGGTAATGGTAGGATGGATGGTGATCAGCTTGAGCGACGAATGCCCATCCTTTTCGTACATGTTCAGCCCAATCTTCCTGCAATCCATATATCTCAAAATACCTTTATAAACCATCATATGTTAGCGCATTGAGAGATAGGAAGCCTTAATTATCACAATCACAAGATTTAATAAAATAAAACAATGATCAATCATACCTTGGTGGTTTGAGGAGTAGAGTGGGGGTAAGACATTTATTTGGCCTGCTCAATGGGGTAGGATAGGACAAAAATAGGTAATTAAGGATGGCCAAAAGGGGTCATTTCTGGGCCCAACATCTCCCCCCAACTATCCTATTGCATGTCCTCATGCAACAACCTCCATCATTCTCAATCCAAATCTTGCACTTTACTTTCTTCATGGAGAGAAGAGAAGTTTTAGGGGAACTCAGATGTCCCTTCTTTTTCTATGAACCCTCTGTGGGAAATCCAATATCTCTAGCATCGCTGCTCCTTTGCCTTGGTTAGTGAGAATTCCATTTTGTATGGTTTTTCTGGCCACCAGATGAGGGGAAATTTAAATTTCAGGCCCAACCAATTAGCCCCACATTCCCTGATACATCCAACATAAGCCTCGACCTTGGAAAGTTCCTGTTCAAAATTTCTAAAACAATAGGGGTCTCTGCTCCTGAGTGTAGGAGAAGCAACCTGCCATATGTGCTTACTTCCTTCCAACGCTGCTTGTTGGTGTATAGAAATATGGTTGGTACATGTAGAAATAAATTCCTCCTATAGTTCCATTATGTGCCAAGTCTGGATGGGGCATTGTTGGGCTTAGGGCAGACCCGGGTTCTTATACTTTTATCTTCGCACCAACAAAAAGACCCACAGCGTTGGCCCTTTCGGCAACAACCTGCGAACAAGTTGCAGTCTCACCTGAAACAACTATGGGGTGCCACAGAATCAAGTTTCTGCAGGCAAAAGAGGGATATTACTGTACCTTTAGCCTTAACAAATAATAATCATGCAACACAGAGCTTCTACATTCCATTAAATAGCTTTGCAGTTTAGAGAAAGAACAGTTTCTTGCTGAACCCTTAACTGGGAATTCACAACAAAGTTAGTACTTAGAAGTTATCTTACTTTATCATTCATCTACTTATCAATGCATAAAAAGACATAACAGAAACAACATAAAAGAACCACCACAACACAAGATATATGTGGTTCACCCCCAGTGTAGGGGCTACATCCACAGAACTGCGTTTATATTCAACTCTTTCCAAACACATAGTTCTGATCTGCGCACTCAGCTGCAGATATTCTTAGTCACCCAAAGCTGCACACTCAGCTGCAGAATATTTCCTACAAAACCCTCTGCGCACTCAGCTGCAGAGGTCGTCCACGCACTCAGCTGGGACTTGACCTTTCCTCTTAAACCCTAAAAAACCTTTGTGCACGCAGCTGCAAAGGTCATCCACGCACATAGCTGGGACTTAACCTTAAAACCCTAAAATAGGTCTTAGTCTCTTCGCATCAAATTATCATCATAATAAAACCTTGAAAAGCCTAACCTGACTCCTTTACATAAGTGCCTATTTATACAAGTGCACTATTACAATACCATGGGCTTAAACCATGCGTACCCGCAAACCATGGGACATTTACAAAAAGAGGGGCTCTGACCCAACCCCGACACCCCTAAGACTATTTTTGGTCACAAATCCGCTTACAAGCTTCGCACCAAAACCGCGGAGTTGCCAAAATTAAGGACTTACAAGGTCCAAGCCCCAACAGGCCCCTAAGACTCACCAGTGTCCCGTCCCGGGACACTCTGCTGCTTGTCTGGTGGGAGAATATTGTTGGAAAAGATAGTAAACTACTTGTTGAGGCCACGCATGATATCGTCGGCTACTTTCTCTTTCTCCACTATCTCCTGCAATGTTGCTGCTGATGCTTCGCTGGCCTTTTCCTATGCAAATGCATCATACTCCTTCAGGACTTTGATCTGGTTGTCCACAACAGTGCTCAAATCCAAATATTTGTTAATCAGGGGCTGCACAGAGTTCACCAACAATGTTTATTTCCTTTTGCATGCCTCAATTTCTTGCTGGAGCTCATTACTATGCTTTACCTTGAGCATCTTCTGCATAGGAGGCAATGTCTTAATCTCTGCTTTCACTGCATCTAGCTCTGTCTGTCGCTGCTTGATGGTTTCCTATAGCTTTTCTACTTCCGGGTTGTCCTGTAATTTTTCCCAGGCCTCGACACTTTCATCTAGCAGCTTTGCTGCACTGCTCACAAGATCTGAGATCTTTGTTGTGGAGGCCTGAATATCTTTGCAACGTTGTTCCCTGACCTCTGGTGGACTCTTAGGGATGATGCGAAGTTGAAGCTCTACAATCTGAACCTCATGTTCTGCTTTTATCTTCTCTATCAGGCTTCGAGACTGTTATGCATAGTCTTTCAGCTTGACTATTCTTTCCTCTGGTTCTTCTTCAGCCTGTATGTCGAAGTCAGGGAGACTCCGACACGCCTCATCCAATGCTCGCGCTAGTGTGGCCCGCTTGTTTTCTGCTTCCCTCTTCTTCTGCTCATCTTCTTCCAACTGCGTTGTGAGGCCCTCACACTGCTTCGTGGTATTCTTTAACTGCATTTGTGAGTAGTTGTCTCGTGCCTAGATCTCCTTCATGATTGCCAGTTGACAAAGATGCAGCTCCGGCATAGACAACTTGGTGTAATCTATCCCAACTGTCATGCTCATCTGCGAGCGAGATGCTGTGTCAGTTATTATGAGAGCTGGACTTGGCACTTCTCCTCTATTGTCTCTGGCTGGCCATTGTCTTGTATCTCGCTACGCGCTTACTGGGGCACTACCTGCTACAGCGCCAGTCGCTGATTTTTCTGCTAACTCCTTTAGCTTTGTGATTCACTGAGCTACGCCAGTGAGCACATCAAGGTGCGTAGCTGCAAACTCTGACCATTTGTTGGTTAATACTTTTGTGGACTTTTTCAGAGCCTGATCAAGCTCTTCCATCATCACAGCGGACTCTTCGACGATATTCTTGTCCTTTGACGCCTTCGCTTTCTTTCTGGGCTAAGGCTTAGTCACTTCCTTCACCTTTGGAGACTTGTGCTTATTTGGGCGATTGGGGTCTGAGATGGTCTTGACCGATTCTTCCTCTTCATCATCACCTCCATCATCTCCACCCTAGTCACTTTCGCTCTACTGCGACTCATTATGTTCTTCACTTTCTTCGAGTGGGTCATTTTGTTGTGTGTGACTAGGACCTACGCCCACATTTGTTACTGGATGGATTGGAATGTTGGGATTTTTCCCTGCGTCCTTCATCCATTCAGCCGGCCACTGCTGGACTACTTTGAGGATGTCTTCTGGGGTCACCATGTATGGCAAATTCAACCATTTATGCTTGTTATTTGCGCGGGCCTGGATGAAGACATGATGCGTGTCAGCCCTGAAGTTGGCCACTCCTGCATACTGAGAAAATAGCTCATTACTCAGCCGCGGTGTCTTCAGGATCTCATATGAGATGTTCAGCACATAAAAGGTGAACACATAGTTCATCATCTGCTGTGAGGCTTTATCTTGCGAAACCCAAAGAGATGCGTACCTTGCTGCACCATGCATCTACGGAGGGACATCAACAAATTGTGCCTCGGTAGGTTCTTTCCATCCTACCAGTGCAATAAGCACTATCAACCATGAGTAATGAAAGGGTCTACCTTTCTCCTGTGCATCACAGACATCTTTGAGGAACTCTTTGGCAATGTACTTTGCCCATTTGTAACTGTAGCCTTCATCACAGTTCGCTGCAATACTGACAATCGAGGCAGGTACTTCATTCGGTCTGCACTTCCGCATTAGCTTGCATGCTAAGAGCTTTGCGGTGAAGTGAATGTTTTGGTGCTAAATGGTAAAGGTTTGATACCCTCGCTTTTCCTTCGTCAAGCCGAAGCGGTCCTTCATGTGCTATGTCAGCTTCGTATCTTCATGCTTTGAAACAAATTCAATCCTCGGATTAGGACCTTCCTTTGGCAAGCCTATGATCCTATGAATGAGCTCACCATTAATAGGAATTCTCTGGTCTCCGATCCATAGGTGCCCATCATGCACCAGTGCCAGTAGTTGCTTGACCACCACGGTCACCTACGTGCTGCGACCGAAGTGGGGGACATTTAACATCTTCAATAAGCTAGCTTTCTCCAAGCCAGTAGCCCACTGTTTCACTTCCAGCAATGTCGCTCCAGTCTCCGAATAATGGACAGAGTGCAAGTATGTTCCAGGTGTGAACTGTGGAAACTTCCCACAATCATTTGTATCGTGGTCTGCGTACTTGAGCCAGTCAATTTTTCCTTTCATCGTTCCGACCAACTGCACACCCTGTAGTAGCGAAGGGGTGCGTAATGTGAACTTGGTTGTCCGCTGAGGTGGCTGAACTCCTAGTCGAACAGGAAGAAGATAAGGTGGTCGCTGCGATGCAACATTCTCATCCTCACTAAAGTCTTCAAAACCTTCAGGTGGGATCTCTCCTGAACCAGAAGGATTCATCTCTGGATCCTCCAGTGTTTTCCCTAATTGCTTGTGTCTGTCTTCATTCCGCTTAGAACGAACTTCTGGCTTAAACTTGTTCCTGGTAGATCATGTCTGCATTGGCTGATTTGGAACTGGGGGAGTTTCTTCATGAGGTGTAGATGGGGTGCTCATAAGGTTCTACAGACCCCTCTCTCTGAATTCTCTCAACAATTCCTGAACTTCGCGATCAGCTGACATGGACTCAACTGTAAAACTCAAGAAAATGCGTAATGTGAAATTCGCAGGCCTGGGTGTCTTATTATAGAATCCAATGACCAAATCTGCCATAACTATGCATTGAAGACACCAAATCTGATAGAGCAACTATATATTTTGTCCAAACGGCACTAGATTTCCCAAAATCTCATCATTATAGGAAGTTAATGCAGTTAACGTACTGACGCCGCCAAATCTATTTTTTTCCAACGGTCGCATTTTAAGCTCCAACACACCTTTCTTCTTTGGCACAACCAGTAACTTTGGCTGCACCACAATAAGGGTCTTCGAAACAATACAGTCCTTCGACATATTCTGACACCATGACAGAATTTCTTCGATAGCCTCCATGATTCCTGCAGCGAGCATCTTATCTAGCTCCATCTTGACTTTTTCTTTATACTTAAGGTTCAACCTATAAGGGCGTTGCTTCACAGGCTTAGCATCAGCTTGCAAAGGAATTTTTATCACTCATATATCACCAAGCATACCTTTCATTTCTGAGAACTTTGTTGGAAATAAGTCCTGATACTCATGGAGAAGTTCAGTCACTTTGCTTACCATTTCTTCGTCCCAATAATCTCCAATGGTAGTGTACTTAGGCATTTCTTCTGATCCAATGTTTACTTTCCTTGTCTTCAAGGGCTGGGTTACTTTAGGTGCTTCGACTGCTGGTCCATGTACTTCGCAATGTCCTTCTGACTCAGGAATGTTAATGTTGTGCAGGTCATCATCCTCATCAATTGCGAGGTTATAGCATTCTACTGCATTAGCTTCTTGTTCCTTCCAATCAGGTTGGTACTCTGCTATTTCTTTATCATCAAACACCTTATTATGGATCAACCTAACAACTACGTCTAAAGCAGGGAAAACTTCATAAATAGAAAATGTGAGCACAAAACTATCAGTAAGGCTATCCCAACTTACAGTACCATGGCGAAGCTCAACCTCCGCATACTAGTTCTTTGCTACAAGTTCCAGAGTGTGTACAAACCTATGTGCCCATTCTTCACAAGGTACATGCTTCCATTCTTCATAGCACTGCTCCAAATGTTCCTGAGGGCTAATATTACCATTAAATCTACTTCGCACCTCCTGAGGTTGATCCATGAATCTCAGGCGAAGAAACTTTTGACAAGCACTCCAACTATGAATATACTTTTTATGACCATTCCACCATCTGGAAGCTGTGGCTCTGAATACTGAATCTAGAGACTCCATTTTCTGTGAGTCTGGTACTTGCGCTGAGAATTGTAGAATAAAATCTTCTGGGTCTTGCAAGCCATCAAAAGTAGGTAAGATTCTTGTCTGTGAACCAAGCCATCTGAGAGACTTGGTAATTCTTGGACATCAATGTCCATGTAGCTCATAATTCTACCAATTCTCTAGGCCTTCGTCTAAATCAGTCATGCAAGAATTGTCACACTGCCAATCCATTATTCCTTCAACAATAGGATTAACATAGTCTTATTATTTAGCTGTGATGTTGTAGATATGATCCAAAACATCCTGATCTTCATCTCTGACTGACTCTGTTTACCTTTGTCCTTGAGAAGGGTCCAAGGGTACTATGACTCTCAAGCATTTTCCTTCAAAAGTCATCTGTCTGTTCGTAAGGTTGATTACTGCAGAATTGTCTATTTCCCATTCAATTCCTAGCAAGGTTGGATAGGGGTTTCTATAATCAATTATTTCAATGACTTCAAAATATGCTAAGGTACTGACTCCATCAATGTCCACTGGGACACTAGGGAATATTCCTAGGGGCACAATCTTCTGTTGATTGGCTAATCTCAACTGTATAGGGGACCATTCAAGGGTAGGTTTTCCCATTTGTTCCCATGTCTGCTTAGTTAGGACATTTACTTTTGATCCCAGGTCTAAAATGATATCAGTCATGTCATAATCTCCTATCTGAGAATGCAATCTCATTTCTCTTCCAGTTCTTCTAACTCTATTAACAGTTTTTCCTCTATCAGAGCTTCGCTAAGGTTTGCAAGACGCGATAAATTTCTGTAACTCATTCAAAGCATTATGATTTCTTAATAGCTTCATACAACTCTGTAAAAATGATGACAGTGTACTTACTTGATTCGGCGAAGCTTCTTGAGACTGTAACTGCTGTTGATGCTGTTGCGCAGGTGCTACTGATGTTCTCGGATTAGCAAAGTCTTTTTTAGCTTCCATAAATGTTCCTTTTTCTCTTCCAAAATCGAATGCTGGGATTTTCTCTGGGGTATTGCGGACCCAAGACTCGTCAAGCTGTTTCTCTTTATTTTGCACCTACGTCGTAGCTCCACTCCTTGTAACAACGTTAACAGCTGGGACAGGTCTTCTCTCTACAACAATCATGTGAACCTTTTGAGTAGGAGGGCCATTTATTTCTTGTATCTTGGCTATCAACTATGGGCATTGATCAATGACATGATCTACTGCTCTGCAATATCGACATGTCATAGTTGGGTCACTGGCAGTCTCTAGCTACATGTCCTGCCTGATTACAGTTATAGAAAATAACCTGGCTGTGACCTCTTCCAGGCATACCACCACGACCACGACCTCTAAAATTACCTTGACCATGGTAACCATATCCATCATTGCCTTGTGCATCGTTTTGTACCCTATAAGCATCATAGGTTCGCTCTCTCATGAGGTCAAAGCTGCGACATTCATCTTCATTGTGTCCAACTGACTTACAAAACTTGTAATAGGGATTCTTAGGTACTTGAACATATCTCTGCAGCAGATAGCAGTCTTCAGGTCGATGCTGGCCAGTTGTTCTACAGATCTCACAATATAGAACATTAGGGTTAAACGGGTTTGGCGCACCAATATTTAGGTAATTTATTAATGCAGGACACTGTTCTTTTTCGTGACCTTCTGTCTTACATCATGTACACCAAACCTCTTCTCAAAGATATTTCCCTTTTTTCATGTCATGCAGCTCCAAAGCCATTTCTACTAACTGTGCTTGTATTTGGGCTATGCCAGAATTGTCTCCGACAGGAGCTATTTCAAGTTTCATAGCAATTTCCAAAGCTTCTTGCTGATCAGCAACCTTCTGTTGCATAAGTGGAGTCCTGATATGAGGTAATAGTGCTACAATGAACCATTATTTATGTTGCACTAGTCCAATAGTGAAACTAACTTGATCCAACAGAACCTTGAACCTCTGATCAAAGTCCCAAACTGATTCACCTCACTTCTGCTGAATTTATTTCAGTTCAGTTATACACCGTGACTCTGATTTAGGCTTCTTGAATTGTTTGATCATTGTTGTTTTAATATCAGCCAAGACATGGTTCTGAGTACTGGAAAACTTCATAAACCAAGTCAAAGCTCGGTCTCTGAAAGAAGTGACCAGCTACGCTCTTCTGGTATTTTGATCCATAATATTCTTAGCAGTCCAAATAGCTTCACATAAGAACCAAAACTGCTTTGGATCCTTTGATCCAGTTCCTTTAAAGACTGGGAGCTTGATATCATCATTCATATGGGCCATAGTGGATCGAGGGGGAGGAGGAGGGGGAGGAGGAGGAGGGGGAAGACTGGTAATAGGAGGGGGGGGACTTACTGGGGTAGAATAACCTGCGATAGGACTACTCGAGCTAGGGTTGCTTTCAGACTGCGACGGGTTCTCAGGGATAACAGATCTTCGCTGCGGAGTTATAGGAGGGTTTCTAACAAAAAGGGTTTCTTCAGATTCAGATTCTTCTGGACTTAATGGGGTATAATCGGTATTCTGGCCTAGGGTATAGGATCCAAGATTTCTCTTGTATCTTTTACCACTTCGTAGCAAACCACTTTGCTCGTCGAAATCACTTTCGCTTCCAAACATAGGTTAGTAGCAATAAATATAGCAATCGGATTCTATAAGCAATATGCCTTTCTCAGCCAAGAGCATTTTAATTTTTAGACTAAAGGAATTTAGGTACTTACCCCTTAGTCCTTTGAAAAACTATCATTCAGCTTCGCTGAAAGAAGTATGTGTGTCGATGGTGAACTCTATCACAAATGCTTCAAGGGTTCGCGTTGTCCAGAAATCAACAGCTCGTGATATCGCGTTGTTCACCCTTTTCAATATATTAATTCTTTCTAGGGTCCAGTCAGGAATCTGATCTTCTTTGAAATTTGTCTTTCTTTCTATCAACCTAGATAGCCACTAGTGTAATCCTATGTGGATACTACCAAAGAAAATTTCATAAATATTAGTAAAAATGTACCTTTGCAAGAAGTCGTCTAAGCTATGACGAGGATCCTTATTTTCTTGTTCAACAAATTTCAGATAGGTAGCTTCAACCCAGTCACTAATTTTTTTTACTGAGGGCCTCCAAAACATAGCCCTCCAGGTACGACGTAGATCCCTCTTAAAGCAGATATTGTTCAACCGGCAACGGAACCAATTTGTTGGGCTTAGGGCAGACCCGGGTTCTTATACTTTTATCTTCGCACCAACAAAAAGACCCACAGTGTTGGCCCTTTTAGCAACAACCTGCGAACAGGTTGCAGTCTCACCCGAAACAACTATGGGGTGCCACAGAATCAGGTTTCTGTAGGCAAAAGAGGGATATTACTGTACCTTGAGCCTTAACAAATAATAATCATGCAACACAGAGCTTAGACATTCACTTAAATAGCTTTGCAATTTAGATAAAGGACAGTTTCTTGCTTAACCTTTAACTGGGAATTCACAGCGAAGTTAATACTTAGCAGTTATCTTACTTTATCATTCATCTACTTATCAATGCATAAAAAAACATAATAGAAACAACATAAAAGAACCACCACAACACAAGATATACGTGGTTCACCCCCAGTGTAGGGGCTACATTCACAGAACTGCATTTATATTCAACTCTTTACAAACACATAGTTCTGATCTGCGCACTTAGCTGCAGAATCTTTCTTACAAAACCCTTTGCACACTCAGCTGCAGAGGTCATCCACACACTCAGCCGGGACTTGACCTTTCCTCTTAAACCCTAAAAACCCTCTGCGCACTCAGCTACAAAGGTCGTCCACACACACAGCTGGGACTTAACCTTAAAACCCTAAAATAGGTCTTAGTCTCTTCGCATCAAATTATCATCATAATAAAACCTTGAAAATCCTAACCTGACTCCTTTACATAAGTGCCTATTAATACAAGTGGACTATTACAATACCATGGGCTTAAACCATGGGTACCCGCAAACCATGGGACATTTACAAAAATAGGGGCTTTGACCCAACCCCGACACCCCTAAGACTATTTTGGGTCGCAACTCTTCTTACAAGCTTCACACCAAAACCGTGGAGTTGCCAAAATTAAGGACTTACAAGGTCCGAGCCTCAACAAGCATGAGAGCAAACTCCTATGTCGAGCAAGAAAAATACCTGAATTTTGAGGCTCACTTTGAATCCATAGATTAGAGTGAGCTTCATTGTGAGAAAAGGTTTGAAAAGACCCTTCCCACTAAGCATGATTGCTCACAAAAGAAGTAAAGGCCCTCAACTGAACATCTCTTGAAAAAGGGACAGGATTTGAATGGCGGTCCAGAGGGCAAGCCATCTCATGCAAATATAATTCACACAACAAATTTTGATACTCAAAATTGCTTATTAAAAATGTTTCCAAAAATTTAGCTGAGGTCGTTATCTCAAATGACCTCCCTTCTTTCATAGCTCTCAACTTAAACCAAACAAATTGTTCAAACAGAAAGATAGGGTAAGAAGAAGAAGGTACCCTAGTGCCCAGGAGTTCTTGAGAAAGAGCATACATCTACTCTTTTTCCTTTTGCATAGACTTGAACTTTTTCAGCTCCCTTAAATTGCTTTGTAGCTCCTCTTCTTGAAGTCTCTGGGTCATACGTTCTTCTACCCATTTCTCCTCCAGTCTCCTGATAATATTTTTATGCTCAGTAAGGGAAATTATCCCTTCTTGGTATTCCTCAGCCTGGCGCTTCCATTTTATTACCTCCATTCTCGGAATTGAGATTTCTGCTATAGGGTTCAAGGTTTCTTCTTCATAATGCTCCTCCTTGTCAGAATCCACGTCAATGAATTTTTGAAGGGGATCAATCCAGACCTTGTCATCTGATGTGCCACATTGAACATCCTACACATCTGAAGCTATTTCTGGGGGTGCTAGTTCTTGTGTGACAACAACCTTTTCTGGATTCTCTTCAGTAGCAACGTCCACCACTCTTGGAGATGTTGGTTCTTGTGTAAAAGCATATTCTTTCTGGGGTTCTCTCGTGGCAATTTTGGTAGCTGACTGTGAGGATGTTGGTTCTTGTGGAACTTTCTCCTGAATTTTAATTCCATTTTCTGCCTGATTATCAGCTTCTATTTTAGCCAGAGGTTGTAAGGCTACTGGTTCTTGTGTGACAGAACCTTGTTCTTCTTTTCCCTCCTGCTACTGAGATTGGATGTCTTCTTCAGTATGCAGCTGTTCCTCAAGGATTTCAATATCACCTGAGGGCTATGTTTGAACTTGTTCATCTTCACTCCAATCCATATCAGGAATGACATCCACTTCAGGGTTGTTTTCTTGTTGCATTTCAAGAGTCCCTACTGCAACCTTCAAGGATGTTGGTTCTTGTGTGACAAAATCCCGACTCACTTCTTCATCCCCCTGCTGTTTTGGCTCCTCTTCTATGGTTTCTACGTCATGTGAAAATTCTGGAGTGGTAGTACAAAATTCTTTATTAAAATCCACAATTCCCTCAATTCTTGGTTCTCCTCCCATTTGGACAGCCACTTGGGCAAGCACATTCAAGGATGCTGGTTCTTGTGTGACATGAACCTATTAAACCCCATCATTTCCTTGTTGTTGTGGTTCCACTTCTATGATTTCTGTATCATGGGAGGACTTCGGGTTCATAGTGAAATATTCATCCATACAATCGGGAATAACTTCATCCCTTGGTTCCTCTATCCCAGAGTTAGTGGTAACTTCAGTAAGAATATTTAAAGATGCTGGTTCTTGTGTGACGTTATCTTCTTTCTCTGAAACTTCCTCCATTTTAGGTGTAGACTGCTATGTTGTAAAGGCATGAATTACAATCTTGTGGCCTGATTCCTTAAAGATTTATCCATAGGTGGGACATACCACTCTTTCTTCTTCATTGCCAGGATTGGTAGGATTTGATCCTTCCAATTGATCTGTAGCCTCCACCAATGTGTGCAGCTTCCTTTCACCCTATTTTCTGCACGCTTCTTTCCAAATTTCCAATTCCTTTCTGAGTGTTTAGATTTTCTCTTTTTATAGCCTATTTTCGAACAGAATTCCTTCAATTTGGGATTCTTCTTCGACCGGCTCCTGTGGGGCATCAATTGGTCTGGGTTCAAGAATGGGGAACTCAATTTGTGCTTCTAAGGTTTCCCATCTTTTCCTTGCTTCTTTTTCTGCTACAACCGACCTGGTTCTTTTCTTTCTTATTGGTGGAGTTATCTTATTTTCATCCTTTCATCTCTTCCTTTTTCTTTGTGGTGCTGGAGTTTCTGGATTCTCAGCTGAGGTAGAAGGAATATTCCCAGTTCTAGCATTTTCTTATTCCTTGGGATGTTCTTCCTCAATCAAAGTTCCTCCCCACTCAGGTGAAGATTCAATGGTCACCAACTCAGTATTTTCTGTTGTTGCCATGGCTCTGTCATCTTTGGGTTCAATTGTCGCAGCATCTAATGCTACTCCAGTTTCACCCTCTGCTGTCAGAGCTACCCTATTATTTAGTTCTTCCACAGGGTTTTTATGTACACATTCTCTCAATTGTTCTACTTGTACCCCTGGTTGATCCTCTGATCCAGTCTCATCTCCCCCCCCAACTATATTGGAGGGGCTCCGATCCTCCTGTTGTGCTTCATTTCCCCCCAACTGTGGATGGACCTGCTCTTCTTCTATTGGGATACCGGGAAAAGGAGCGGGTTCCTAAACTTGAGCTGTAAATTGCTCCTAGGTTATGTTGTGTTGAGAAAGGGTCCTTAATATTATTAACTTAATGAGGCCATGGTGTGTCAGTGAAGAGAGTGGATGTTTGGCAACTCGAACAAACCCCGCCATATGATGTAAATCATTGAGCAAATAATATGGAATATTTAATAGAACCCTATGACAGAGATGAGATAGTAAATGGAATTCATAATTATAGACTGTTTGGTACCTACCTTCATAGGTGATATATTTCTTGAGGAAAACAATGACTTGATTCCATGGCTATGGCAATGACTGTAATACTATCCCCCTTTTTGTCGTTTGAACCTGGTCTCCCTCTATTAGAAAGTCTTGTACTGCTGCAGTAGTGGGGACTTGACATCCAAACCAAGCCCTTCCCACCTGAGGAATACCAGTGACCTCAGCCATGATGGCTTCAGAAACTCCAATGCGCAAACCCCAAACTTCTGAGTGAGTTTCTATGAGGTTCAGAGCAAATTGTAAGGCTGCTTCATGATGAAATCCATTCAGACATTCAAAAAATTCCATCCAACTGGTAGCCTGAAAGATAGCAAAGACTGCAGCATTTCTTATGAGTTCTCATGTGTTTGAAGGTTCATAATGAGCTGTAATCCCCATGTTACTCACTTCAGAAGTAGTTTGTAGTTCAACAGATTACAGACTCCGACAATGGAGGTTACAGCACAGAGTATGCATGGACCGCTGAGAGGAGAGTTAGGCAAATTTGGAAAGTTTCAGCGCACCGGATTATTTGAATTTTTATTCAGAATTGGGAAAGGTGGCGTTATTAGTTAGCATAATTAGTCTTTACATCACACGGGAAAAGAGTTTAATCGATGCAATAATGGGCATAAAGAGGGAGGTACGAATGATATTGTCAAATCATATTGATACTTAATCAAGTGGTTAATCAAATCCATACCTTTGGAAATGCACGTTGGATGTCCTTTGGAGAATAATAGAATGTGTGGTTGCAGATATTACGGAAGCTTAACTTGTGCGCTGTGCAGTCATTAAATATAATCATTATTATGGATGTACTGTAATAACTCTTTCCGTCGGTGAAGAAAAAACCATCATGTTAGAATAGTCGAAAATATGATAAATATTACATTATAGGTCAAATCACCGGCATCAGGAGTCAGAGCCATATCTAGAGGAGTTGATAGCATGCAAAAAGATGTACTAATAACACAGGAGTCACAGTTGCAGGTCATAAAGAAATCGAAGCAGAGACACGATCTTCAATGATAGAAAAATTAGCTAAATATAGCGGAGTTACAGCTGCCATAAAATATGTCGTAGCTAGCAGAAAATATGTCGCAACTAGCAGAAAATATGTCACAGCTGCCGAAAAAGAGGGAAGAAAATGTTAAATGAACGAAAAGTGACTATGCTACAGCTATGCGAAACGGGTTTTTATGGTCAAAAGTAAAACATGGTCACAACGTGTGGAAATGGAAAAAGGCAGAGTTTCATGGTATGGAAGCTGCCAAAAATGGTATTATAGCCATCAAAAAATGGTGTCACAGCTACCGGAAAAAGGTGCCGCAGCCGCTAGAAAAAGGTGTTGCAGCTGCCAGAAAAAGGGTGTTACAGCCACTGGAAAAAGGTGTTGCAGTTCCTAGAAAAAGGGTGTTGTAGCCGCCGAAAAAAGGTCTCGCAGTTATCAGAAAATTGGTGTCACGGTTGCGACAAATTTATTTAAGGGAAAAAAAAATTTGGTGCGGGAAGACACAAAAAAAATGACTTTTGGTCGACAGGCTCGATCCGATGACCATCCTTGGGCGCTTCCCTGCAAATTTTGGAAAAACAAAAAAAAACTGATCAAGTGCAAAAAGAAAAGATAACATAATGAAAAAACAATAATTATTTATGTACAATGATTCATACGTGATTTATAGTGATCAATTAAGGATTGACAGAGGCAGAGAGAAATTTCTTCCCTTGTGCTAGCTGGTAATATGTATCAGTGGAAATTTGCAAGATAAATGCATCCTTTGAAATTGGTTCACAATACAGTCGCACCCTATGACCATTGGAAAATAATGGTGAGAGGTTTTCATCGATAGTTACTAGGAAAACTGTGCCGTTATCAAATACCCTGTCTACTAGGTATGGGCCCAACTATCTTGTGCGTAAATTTGCCCTTGAAATCTCTTTTGAATATGGAATCATATAATAGTGCCCAGTCTCCCTCATAAAATACCTTCTTTTTAATGAATCGGTCATGCCAATTGGATCTCTGTTGTTGAATTAACACTGTCTGATCCACTGCAGCTAACCGATTCTCGTACAGTTCATTCAATCTTCTTTTCTGGGCTTCAGTTACATCCAAGTTTACTTCTGTGGCCATCTTCAAGGTCTTGATTTCAAATTAGTCGACATAGACTCTCCATTTACCATTTTTCTTGGGTACAATTATGAGCGGGGAGACCCACTCGCTGTCTAAAATAGGAGATATGAATCCTACTTCCAAGTGTTTCTGAATTTCTTCCTTCACTATGTCCCTAATATTAGGGTTCATTCATCATTAAGGATGGAAAACAGGCCGAGAGTCGCTTTTAATATAAATATTATGGGTGCACAGGTTAGAGGGAATACCCCTCATGTCTGTATACTCCCAGGAAAATGACCCCTTGTGTTTTTTCAAAATACTGATCAAGCGCTTTTGTTCATCTAAGGAGAGGCTGGGGTTAATATTCAGGGTTTTTCTATACTGTACCTCAATGGGAATAATTTTCGAGTTTTTCAATATTGGGATTATGTGTGTGTCACCGACTAGTGCTTATTCTATGAGATTTTCTTGTTCTTCCTTACCCAGAGTAATGTTCAGGATTTGATAAAATTCTTTATTGACTGAGGTGGGTTCACTGATGAAGTTATTAATGGCATCATCTTTAGTTTCATCTTTAAAATTTAAGGCTTTCCATATAGTTAATAGTGGCTGAACGCCCTCTTCTTCCTCTAGCTCCATCCATAGAGAAGTTTCAGCTTCTAGGCTCGGCCAAGCTGGAGGATAGAGAGTGAGGTTCTTAGTCTTGGTGCCATCTGATATGGTCATAGACCCAGATCAACATCTGATGCAAGCATCAGCTGTGGCAAACCAAGGCCTTCTCAGGATCAATGGGTGTCCTCCCAACTGTGACTTAGGTTGTAAAACCAAGAAGTTAGCAATATACTCCCAAGAGTCAACTGAGATGATGAGATCATCTAGAATTCCTTCAGGTTTAATGGTGGATCTATCTACCAGTTCTAAAATAGTGGGGGTTGGCCTAGGATTAGTGATCCCAAGTTTCCTTACAGTTTCGATTGTCATGACATTAATCACCGCCCCTAAATCTACTATTACGTTGGGTATCTGTGTATGCCCAATATGCATCGTGACAGTGGGATTCCCAGGATCGTCATATTTGGACAATAGGGTTTTTCCTGTTATTAATGCAGATAATTTCCCTATGACATGGACAGTGGGAGGGTCTCTAGGTTTTCTCCCTAGTTTCTTTGTGCACAGATCCCAAACAGTTCTAGCATAGATAAGTACATCTTGGAGAGCTTGAAGGAGGGGGATTTTAATAATAAGATTCTTTAACTTTCCTAAGAGGTTAAACTGGGGTTGGCCCCCTGCCCTTGGTAGTATTAATCTCTTGGGATACAATGGTTTACTGATCAGCTGGGTAGGCTCTGTATCGCCAGATTTATCATTCTGTGTTTTAGCCATCCCATTAGTGGTATGTTCAACATCTTCAATGATGGAGGTCGTATCAGATAGAGTGGATGCATCCCTTCTTCATGTACAGAGGGTGGAATATCTTCTATGATTGTAGGATCTACTATTTTCCCTTATCGTAAGTGAATATCATTGCAAGGCACATGAGAAAGGGAGTAGGAAGGCATGTTGATAGTCTCAAATTTATGGACTATTTTATTTTTTGGGTTAGGATTAGGTTGAGTAGGTAGCAGAGTTCGTATCGGTATATTAGGGGCAGAATTGTTCTGCAACTACAGCTGCGACTGCTGATGAGGGTATTGAGGATATTGAGGATATTGAGGATAATGAGGAGGGTATGGTTGCTATTGATGTGGAGGTTGTTGAGGAAACTAGTTCCCTGGATGGAAATTCCTCCATCTAGGAGACCAATAAGTTGGTTGGTGTGGTGGCTGTGTCCAGCGATTCGATGAGTTATAATTGTGCATTGAAGGTTGAGAAGGGTTCCACTAAGAATAAGATGAAGGGAATTGTGCATTCACAATTTTCATATTATTCCAATTACTCATATTATTCAAAAATGGAAATGAGTCTGTGGTCATAGCTTGGTTTCGAGGCTACCAAGGTTTCATTTATGCAATGAAGTACGCCGGTTCCACCTCTAGAGTTGATGCCTACATAATAGCCTTCACTTGGGGGAGTGAGGGGTATTCTTTTGTGTTGTGGTTCAGCTTGCATAACTGACACACTTCTACCTTGTCAAGTGGGCACTCCTTCAGAGGGTGGTTCTTTCTACATCAAGGGAAGAACACACCTAATGTGAGGTCCTCTACTGCATGTTTTTTCTTTTCCTTTAGGACGTCGATTTCTAAGGAGATAGAGCTCATCATTTCTATTTTGAAATTTTCAAGGAGGTTTCCTATCTATGCACAGGTGGCTCCTCCATTAGATGACTTATGTGTTCTATCGAAGACATCATGTTCTAGCTTATCTCGTTTGTCCTGCCTGTTATTCCTGGAAGACCCCTTGGAGTATCTTTTGCATAATTCTACAATATTTTCAAAAGACTCCTTGGGTATATCCCCCTTTCTTAATAGGTTTAACATATCTCAGCAATCATCCCTAATCCCACGAAGTAGGATTATCTTGAGCACATCTAACCCCATGTTCGTCTGTCCAGCTCTTTGCACATTGTCTAAGAGCCTCTCTACAAAATCTTCCAGACTTTCGTCTTCCTTCTGCACCATTTTGAACAATTCTTCTCTTTTTTCCTTGGTGTTGATATATTTTTGATATTTCTCCAGGAACACCTCTTTCATCCTGTCCCAATTAGTGACAATTCCACCTCCTAGGCTCATGAACCAGTGTAAAGCATTATCCTTCAGAGTGGCAGGTAAGAGCTTCATATTTTGTGCATCGGTGACATAGTTGTAGCTGTGATAGAGAATATCAAATTCGAAAAGAAATTCATCTGGATCCTATGCTGCTTTTCCATGGAAGCAAGGCAACACCAATGGTGATATATTTTTCGTAGGAGCTGATCCTTATGGTTGCTGAATTGGGAATTGAAGTGTAGCCACCGTTCCTTCAGGAAGGGAATGATCTTCATGATGATGGTTTTTCCCCATTGCCTCTTCCTCGACAGATTTGTGTCTATTACTCATTCCTTCTACTGTTTTCTCTTCTCCGTTCCTCTCTTCATTATTTTCTTCGTTCATCTCCTCGTTCTTTTCTTCGTTCCTCTCTTCATTGTTTTCTTCGTTCTTCTCGTTGTTATTTTCTTCATTCTTCCACTGATCATTAGTATTCTCGTGGAAGTGTGTCCACTCTTCTTTAGTTACAACCTTCCCATAAATTTGGTAGATCGGGATTTTACCAGCAAATTCGGTTGTACCAACTTTGTCCTCTTCTGCGGGGATATTTGAGGATGTCGCGGCTATTTGTGTGTTCTCCACTGTGGACCCTGATGATGGTGCCCCAGGATTGGCAGGAATTCTTCTGATAGGAATTTCCTAATGGCAATCCCTGGTGGATGAATTAGTTATGTCAACAATATTGTCGATGAATGTCCTTCTGCCCAATTGTGGACCTCGACCACGACCTCGAACACCTGCACTGTTATTATTTTGTGGGGTTTTGGGAGTCGAAAGATGATCATGCTTTACCCTTCTTGTATTCATGCAACCCAAATCATTACAATGAAAAGTAAAAGAGACTGAATAGAAACAATTACAGGATGCAACTAATGATGGTGTTTAATTTTTATCCTCCCCGACAACGGCGCCAAAATGTTGGGCACCCAATATGCAAGTGAATTACAACTAACATACAAAGTGTACAATATTTATGGTCAACCTAGTGAAGTCTTGTATTTCAAGGATAACATGCACAATATATGCTTAAACACTCAATTACTATAATCGAACAATCCTATCCTCTATTTGGCTATGCTCATCCCAAGAATCTACTTAATATAGTTACCTTCTAAGGAATGTAATCACAATTGCCTTCTGTTGTTCTCAATCTAAGAGTGGAAAGATTAAAGACACATCTAGATTACAATTGCAGAAAAAGGGAAATTCTATTTCAAACCACTTAATGATTAACCCAACTATCTTAATCTGATTATTCTAGAAATCCAAAGACATAAATTGAACATTAGTCTAGAGATTCAAAATACAAAAATTGAGTTTAGCTGTTCTATGAATTCAAAGTACAAAAATGAAATTCTGCAATCATAAAAATAAGAGACAAGACGCAAAGGTTCATGGAAAAAACAACTAAAATATCTAAGGATGAATAGACCTGTTATAGTTACCACACAATTTGCATGAGGAATAATTACCTACTCAGTCGAATGTCACACCATGCCACTACAGGTATCCAAGAGATGCAATCACAACACACTGTAAATACACAACTTGTTATAGTTTCCTACAAAGAAATAAAATTAACATAACATCACACAACAAAATAATTGAAATACCTAATTTAACTTAGTGATCCCTGTGGAAGGTGGGCCCAGCCTTCACACAGAGATGTTGGATGAACACACGCAAAAGCCTTTAGATCTGAAGTAAATCCTTGTATTAAAATACTGATCAATTACACAATTCCTCCTCACAGCTAATACAATGAATTGATTATATGTTCAACAAACCCTGGTTCGAAACAATTCTCCATATTTATATAATGTAAACCATAACATCTTATCCCTATTATGGGGCGGCTATGAAGATCTTTGATCTTCAGGTGCCCTAAATGACAACAGCTGTTACAACATGGCAGGATGAAAATAGGAAATATAGGGAAACTGTTAATTGCCTCAGGAGTGACGATATCCTCATATTACATCTATACACAAGTAGCAGTGTAATATTGACCTCCAAGTCTGACGCATTCTGTTACAGCTACCTTTGCACAGCTTTTTCTAGGATATCACACTGGAACTGCATTCCTTGGGTAATGGTAGGATGGATGGTGATCAGCTTGAGCGATGAATGCCCATCATGTTCATACATGTTCAGCCCGATCTTCCTGCAGTCCATATATCTCAAAATACCTTTATAAACCATCATATGTTAGAGCATTGAGAGATATGAAGCCTTAATTATCACAATCATAAGTATGAATAAAATAAAACAATGATCAATCATACCTTGGTGGTTTGAGGAGTAGAGTTGTGGTAAAACATTTATTTGGCCTGCTCAATGGGGTAGGATAGGACAAAACGAGGTAATTAAGGATGGCCAAAAGGGGTCATTTCTGGGCCCAACAAGTATGATGGTGTCACTAGTCTCTTAAATGTTTCCATTCTCTTGGGTATTCTTCACCTTGATGTCTTCCTAGAGTCCCAGCTGCTTGTCTCCCAGTTGAATAACTACTACCGGGTGCGCGATCCCGGCCTCTTTAGAAAGTTCCTGTGCACTAGAAACTTGGTTATACATTTTGAATCTATTTCATTCATGCAGGTTCCCATAACTCTCAATAGTGTAGCAGACCAAATGGCTAATGATGTTCTTTAGTGGCACAAAAATCATCGCATATAGGAAATAAAATACATCATGCATCATCATATATTCATGTATACATATGCCATATACATCATATAGGCATAATCATAAAAAGAGACTCATAAAAACCGACAAAAATACCAAAAGGTGCATTCATGTGCATATATATCATAAATATCATGTTCAATACAAAAAGATAAGCACCACATGATTTCTCATCATATATATCATTCAAAAATCCCCATGCTCAAATGAATTGGGGGAAACATCACAAGCTGCTATCCTAAATCATCCTCCTTTGAATCCATGTCCTCCTTCTCCATCGACACATTGCCTTATTCCCTCGCTTTGACATACTCAACAACAACCGTGATCCTCCTAATCCGAGAGATACACTTTGGAGTAGCTCTGCAACACACAACAATCAGATTGTCATCTAGGTACTGGAACCCATCATCGATGACCCCTCTAGCAACCTCCCCATGCCCATCCATAGTGAGTCCAATGTATCACTCCAATATCTCCTCTACCAGTGAGCAGGTGGATCTAACCCCTCCACCTTTCTCCTCCGCCGATGGTACCTCGCTAGAGGGTGCGGTCCCACGTCTGCACATGCACATAATATGTCATCAGTATCTATCACACACATGATCTAGCTACAAGAGTCATGTATACATACTGTTAGGTCCCCAGACCAGTCCTAGAGGTTGAGGCATCTTTGGATCTCCTTGGTAATCCATCCCTAGATATGGATAGTCCTATATGAGGATAGGAAGTTGCCTCCATTGTGGAAAAATATCCTGGGTGAAGAAACTAACCACCAAGCTACCTCCCTCCCTGATCATCCTCTTGCACCAACACCTCATGCGATGCTTGTGAGGTCCCCCCTTGTGCACCACCAGATGTGATCGTAGCGTTGGTAGTCACTCAAAGAAGAATGAGCACAGGAAGGAGGGGAAATAGAAATCCCCATTCGCCAAAATATCTTGGTTCATCCCATGTCGAACCATTGTCAAGTACATCTAGGCCCACCCATAGTAGGTTCCCCTAAGCACACTCTCGACCATAAAAAACTAACCACTTGAGATATTGTGAGGACGTTTTGATCCTAGTATCTGTAGCACCATCGCTGCCACTTCCCAAGTCTCTTTACTCCCGATATTGCACACCAATATGTATGACTCATGAACATAAGGTGAGGCATAGAAATTCCTTGCACACATTTCATCCATCAACACTCCCCTTTACAGCTTCATCAAGATATCATCAATCACACCCAACATTGGGAATCTAGTCAGAAAGCACACGTCTTAGAGGGTGATCTCTAGTCACTCACCCTGTATGATGATACACTATGAGTCTATTTCCCAAAAACTCACTATCTTTTTCAACAACAACTTTTCTAAGGGTATCAATGAGATCTGGAAGAACTTCAACATCCCACACCAAGCGAGTGTATCCTATATTGCCCCATCCTCCTCCACCTGATCTTTGGGGTCCCTGATATCTCTCTCTGGCCACTCGACTCGAGGCATACTACATAGCCAAAAATTCCCTATCAGAACCAGTTACAAAAAAAATTCCATTTTGTGGTAGGTCACATATGTCGGGCCTTTTTGTGTGACCGAAGTCACACATAAATAATTAACAGGTGCGACCTGGGTCGCGTCTCTCTCTTGAACAGGTGCGACCCAGGTCGTACTTATCTCCTTGACAAGTTCAATCATGTTGCACCTATATTCCCGATAGGTGCGACCTAGGTCACACCTTTTCACTCAAAAAGTGGGATCCGTCCTCGCTAACCCTTTGGCCTCATCCGAGGCCCACAGAATGAGAAAAAACAAAAACTACACCACTAAAATTAACGGGTTAGGTGAGAGCGCTTATCTAGAACTCATAGATCGAAAAATTGTCACTCTAGTTGGAAGAAATCAACATCTTTGCTCAGGGTTCCCTCCACTCCAAATCAAATATGGAAATTTAAAATTACTTGTGCCATGTGCCCCCCTGTTTGTAGGCCTTCATTTAGTCAAAATTTTCTTCTATGCACCACAGAGTCATCCAATGTCTGTTTTTCATGCCGTTCACATCGTCAGGTTTGATTTTATGTCCTCCGTCTACTGATGAGACCAATTTGTCGTTCTCTCCCTATGATTTTTTATTCCATTTCCTAGAGTCACCTCGATTTGCATGGCACCATGCAAATCACACCCTGTATGTATTAGCATGTTCACGAGCCATCCGCTCCATCCATACTGTAAACTTGGCCTCATTTTACTGCCATTCACCCTCCCACAAGGATCCCCACCAGTGTTCCACTATTATTTTTAGCCATATCAGCCATGTTTACAACATCATCCCTTTTGGTACATCGAACTCTTCCTCCTTACTTGACTGTCCATTACAGATTTTCTGTTAAGCTCTTTTCTGACTCCTAAAAGAATGAAAAGATTGTCGAGCTTGCTTGCATCCTTTCACACTCATTATAATATTTGAAAGGGCATCTATATGGCCTCATTTATCTCCTTTTTCGGACAACATAGACTATTTAAATAAAAGGACCACCCTAGCACCTTCGAGCTAGGAACATTTCCCTATGTATCCTTTTATGCTTTATCAGACATTTGGACCGTACTCTACTAGGGATGATTTTAAGGGTGAATTTTAGCCCAATGGCGAATTTTAAGGGGTACCCAAAAAAAGGTGGGTGAATTTTTATATTAAAATGTTTTTATTTTATTTAATAAATTATCCCATTATTTATTTTATATATAGCTAGCCCAAGTTAAATCACCTTCATCTTGAAGGAGGGAAAAACTATAAAATGAAATTTAGCCCACGAAAACACTCATATTTTCCCACATTTGCCTGAATTTTTCCAACTGGGAGGATATATTTTCCCACATTCACCGAATTTTTCTGATTGGGAGGAGATATTTTCCCACATTCCCCCAAATATTTCTGATTGGGAGGAGAAATGAAGATGCTTCGCCGGATTTATGGATAATAGGTTGAAAATATGGTATTTCACGTTAAAAATTTCGTATTTCATCAGGATTTATGGGTATTTGGGTAAATTGGTCTTAGTTTGACCTTGATTGGGATAAATTGGATATGGTTTGTCCTAGATTTGGGTTTGCAGATATTTATTTGAGTAAAACGTGGAGATTTAATCAATTGGGGAAGTTTTTTATTGGATTTGGTCAATATTTGAGAAAAACATGGATAAATTTAGTCAAGTGAGGATGTTTTTTACCTATATAATGGTGCAAGAGTCAGGATCAACACCAAGCTGGATTTCAATTGCAAATTGTGTATTTACAATGGCTAAGTGGATTCGTGGAAAGCAATTTCACAAGGTTTCTTATATATGCAGGAGTTTTACAGGTTAGTTTCTTGAATCTTCTTTAAATTATTTTTTCTCTGGTTTATACTAGAATTTTAAAGCTGAATCAACACAAAATTTTTCTAGTCTTAGAACATCACATGATTCACACTCGTCTGATATTCGACAGGCATTCACCTACTGTACTTCGTCGTGATTTATTATATACTTTCGTTACATCCTAGCCCCTCCTAGCCATTACATATTGTTAACCCAAAAATCTCCCACTAAGCTCTCCATGACCTACACCACCCAAGGACACCACTTCACAACCCTGCATTAGACCCCCACACCCTAAAAAATGCTTAAGGATGAAGAAAAGGGCTTAAAACCCCCCAAAAGGAGCCTAAAATACTCTCCTAGGAGCTAAAGCCCCCCAAAAGGGGCTAAAACCCTAAAAGGAGATAAAAATAGGGCAGAAGGGGCTAAAATCCCAAAAAAAGCGGCTAAATCCCAGACCAAGGGCTTAAAACCCTAAAACCCCAAAAAATCTATAAAAGGAGGGTGGGGGGTCACTCTCAAAATACTTCTCCCTTGCATACTGTTATGCGACTCGTGGATGCCTTAAGACCCTTTGTCTCTCAAGCCACCCACACCCCCTCTCCTCCATCTCCATTGAGCCATAGCTCCCCTATCCAAGAGAGAGGTGCCTCTTCAAGCCAAGGCATGGTGGCCCAATTCCACCCAAAGAGAAGGTATAACCTATTTTTTTCTACATTTGCTTAATAGTTTCTTTGTTTTCTAATCCATGGTTTAATTTGCAGGTTTATTTCCTTACTTGTTTTGCAGGTATTGCAGTTTATTGTAGCTTAATGATTGTTTGTAGGTTATTGGAAGCAGAACCCTAACCTTTGTTTGCAGAGGGGTTCTCCATATTTCTCTTCCATCTTTGTTTTCATTACTATTCTTTACATTCTATTTTTCCTTTCAGTATTTTCCAAGCAGGAACCTATCCTTCTGTCCTAAAGACAGAAGGAAGCCATTCCTGCCCCTGTAGTAAGGAGAAATCCTAGCTACAGATCTGGCGACCATACTAGGCCGATCCCACAAGATCCTTGGTCCAAATTTTTAAAATTTCAATTTTTTCAAGTTTTTCCCTAGTTTTTAAATTTTCATGTCAAATTCAGTTTAGATCTAGTTTATTTCTAGTTATTAGTGTTGTTGAAGCCTCTGCTAGGCAAATCCGAGTCAGTTTGGCTATAGTACAGGTTACTGTCGGCCGAATCTGACTCAAGATTAGAAAAACCCCAAATTCGAGGCAAGTCACACTTATTGGGCCTGAGCAGGGGATGAGGGCACACTTAATCCCCCAAAATGTGTGACTTCACTCAGAAACACAGACCGCGATTGTCTGTCAAATCTGTGCAACCCCCTCGCCTGTTTCTAAAAAACAATTGTGACTGCCTCACCAAATTTGATCAGAAATATGTGGTCTGTCAATCAGAAGTTCAATTTCAGTTTAATAGGGGTTAAATTTCAGTTTGATAGGGACTTTCAGTGCGGCTTAGCTGCCTCTATCCAGCATACTAGTTTAATTTCAGTTTCTGTTTCAATTTCCTACAATTTCTTTTACAAACAATGTGTGAATTCCAAACAAATTCTAATGGCTTAATTAAATGAATGTAGCTTAACTAAAATCAACCTAAAACTAACTATCTTTCTTACCCTTCCTCCTCTACCTAGTCATCACCCTCCGGGGTATTCTGGGATACGACAAAGGGCAAGCTCGTATAGGGCCTAGGCCCTTCATTGAATATTTTTCTAAACCACTAAAATGAGATGACCTGGAAGGTAGAGGGGGTAGAGAAGGAGGGATTCTCATGGCATTAAGCGTCCTCCTTGTTGACCAACCTTGCATCCAGGAGGTGCCCTGTGGATCTATAGATGGGATTAGTCCCATTGTGTTGAGAGCCCAACACCTTCTCTTGGTTGAAGAGGAATATCAGTGTGAGGTAGTCATCTAGTTAGGCCATAAACATTCAGGGTTAAGAACTATATTTGTTTACAAATTTATGATTATTCATTGCATGCACAACAATATGATGAATTCATAAATCATTTGCAGCTACCAAATACCAAAAAGATAGACAAACAAATACACCATACCAAGTAATCAACCCAACTCAGTTCATGACGCTGAGAGAGCCTTAAAATTTATCAATTTACAAGTACAAACAAATCTGTAGTCTTTGAGGACATAAGTCCCTGACTGCTTCAATTGAGGGAAGTACTTGGGCTCTACCCAGAAACTCATTGTGAGGAGTACCACAGGAACCCCAAAGTAGCTGGCCGCTGAGAGGAATTGCCAAGCAAAACGGGCAACGATCCCTTCCGATTGAGTAGAAGCACCTGTGAGGAAAAATCCAAGTGCTATCTTCTGGTAGTCTTGGTGGTCGAGTGACCACCTACAGCTAATAGGAAGCCACTGAAACCAGGGTCCAAACATCATTCCCATCAGTTTGATAAACATTTAACACAATTGATCCCCCACGCTCTTGCTCACGCCTAAGAGGTGAACCACCACCATTCAGAACATTGAATCGACACCCTCGAGCCTGTTCTTGATGACCTCGCACACCATCAGAAGGCCACACAATCTCTGATTCAGATTTAGACCCGTATCAGTCTGAACCTGACCTCCATACTACACCATCAAGCCACATGGCTAGCGCAAACTCAGATCCATTTTCTGGCATAGCCATAGCAAGTGGACCCATGTCCACACTACAACTTGTCACCAACAACCCTGCAGCTGGCCCAAGTACAGTCATGCAAACTCTCATTAGTTAGATGCCACCACAAATAGTCACCAGCCAATTTGGCCCATCTGCAACACATGGGGGCAGTGGCCCCTCCACTTACACTGCCCCTCCTGCCACACAGGGGGGCAATGGACCTTCCACTTATGTTTCCCCTACTATCATACATGGGGGCAATGTCCCCGCCACCCATACTTCCCCCCCCCCCCCCCCCCCCCCCCCCCCCCCACAACACTTGGGGGAATTGGCTCATCCACAATGGTGCCACCGCAAGTACCCCGAGCTGTGCAGATGCATTATGCACCTACAAATCGCACCACCATCGTAGCCCCATCCCACATCAACTTGGGGTCAAACCTGCCTTTCATGGCTCGTCTGAACTTGCCTGATTTGGCACGGTTAACAAACAACCCCATCCGCCACCAAGCTTTCTGGCCACTCATGCCAACTAAGCTGCCATCAGACATCCCCAAGTTTGAAGGAAAAGTAGGGGAATGTCCCCAAAACCACATAATGACATTCTATCTATGGTGCTCATCAAACAACATCATAGAAAATTCCATGAGACTGAGGCTATTCCAACGCACCCTCACAGGTGCTGTAGCCAAATGGTACATTGAGCTACCACAAGCCAAGTACCCTGATTTCAACTCCCTAGCCTTCATGTTCCTACAATATTTCCAACTCCTTGTTAGATATGACGAGGGGGTGGAGATCCTATTATCTTGTCATCAAAACACTGCCACTCATATAACTGACCATATCCATGAGTGGCAACGATGCCATAGCCTATGTAAAATACGACTTGATGACAAGATCTTCTTGGATTGGTTCCTTAAGACCTTTCTCCCACCGATAGCAAAGGATGCTGCATCCGAATGTCCTCAATCCAAAGAAGAGGCCATACTGAAAGCTCAACAGTTTGACCTCATTTATGCTCAGTCTGGATACTTGTACACAGTCATCCCAGATGCTCCCCACGTAGGCACCTCTTACCACAACACACTGGGGGCATCCCATGATGTAGATAGCATCATATTATCGGTCTCCAAATAGCCACAGCACCAACCGACACCACCTGTAGTTCCATCACAACCAAGCAACACTGCTAATGTTGCTTACCAAAACCAAGCTCCAGGCTACGCTAGAATGATGTCCCAGTCCGAAGCAACAACTTCCTATGCATAACCTATGTCACTGCAGTAGGCTCAGGACATGGCTTGGCCTACATAGTAGTATGTGGGGAAAATGCCCACATTTGTGGCACCACCTCCCACTCAAATTTACTATGCACCACCAGTGCAAGCGGTTCAAGCCCCCACCTCCGCTCCACCTGCTCCGTTGGGACAAGTGTTAGCACAAAAAAACCATCCTAACCATCCTGCCCCCAACAATAAACAAGGGAAAGCTAGAAATAATTGACCTTGGAACCAAGGAAACAACCAACCGTAGGGAGGCAATCAACAACCGAACCCTCCCAACAATGCCATTGCAAACCGGCCAGCTCAAAACCACCAATGAAAAAACGCACCAAGACAAAACTCCCCGTTGTGCACAAACCAACCATGCACACTCTATGAATTCTATGGGCACTACACATTCGAGTGTCCCCTCATGGGTGGAGCTAATCAGGCCATTCAAAACGAGGTCCAACAGGCTGCCAACGCTCCAAACCAAGTGCAACCTAACTTGACACCACAAGGAATTCCTCCTATGGTGCTTCAAAACCCATTGCAAGTCCAAGGGTTGGTGGCAACCGCACCCCCTCCCCAAGCCAATATCGAACACTTCGGGG
The DNA here is from genome assembly GCA_001517045.1 of Pseudotsuga menziesii. Lineage (NCBI taxonomy): Eukaryota > Viridiplantae > Streptophyta > Pinopsida > Pinales > Pinaceae > Pseudotsuga > Pseudotsuga menziesii. Next base: position 229,549 of record LPNX010812311.1, read on the forward strand.
GCACCTCCCATTGCTGAAACAGGTGTTCACCACCTACTAGCCATGACAACTGAAGAGGTCAAATTACAAACTAGACGGAATCAGTACGGTACCACCATCGAACCTAGTGACACATCAGTGGCCTCAATGTCCAAAGAAATCAACCTACCTGTTCAGTTACCCCCATTCTTGCGCCCCCCCGTACACCATATTTCCAATAACTCCATGGCTAGAGCTGCAGTCAGCTATAGCATTGTGGATGATTTGGCCCAAACGCCAACCACCATGTCCACTCTTGAGGTACTTAAAACGTGTCCAATGCAGTGGAAAGCCTTACTAGCCACCCTTGGGGCAGTAGACCCCTCTGACTCCAAGATGATCACATTCGACACGGAGAATCAAGAACCACACATGCCATCCACCATCAGCTTCCAAATCCTGGTGTCTATCCAGAACTTGGTTGTGCACCGGTGCATAGTGGATGAGGGGGCATCCACGTGCGTTATGTCTACCTTGTTCTGAAAAAAACCTGGATCACCAATTCTACAACCGTCCTCCACAACTCTGCAAGATTATGATGGACATCCCACTAAAGCCCAAGGAATCCTCCCCCATGTCCCCATCACATTAGTCAAGAAGACAGTGCTGATCGACATAGAAGTCGTCAATGCCCAACTGGACTATAAACTTCTCCTTGTGAGAAGTTATATGCACGCCATGCGAGCTATCACGTCAACTATTTTTCGTCTCATGATGTCCCCCCATGAAGGGAGGATTGTGACAGTTGATCAACTCACTTATCATGATTCGCAAGGGTTAATGGCACCTACCAACGTTATCCCAACCATCACAACTATTGAGCTACAAGGGACAACTACACATGCCAATGTCGTCCCTGCAATCAACACTATGGTTGAAAACACACCAGCTTACCCATTGTTGAATTTGGGCCCTATGTTGTTTGTTGAACCCACCATGACGGCTCCTTTCCCCACATTGTCAGTGCCACCGACAAAAAATGAGACTGTGGACTTGTGCATGGTCTCATCCAACACCACTACACCCAAACAACAACCACAACTGCAACTCCAACCACAACCACAACATCGTCCGCAACCGCAACACCGATATCAGCCACAAAATTACCTATAGCAGCAACATTTCATGCAGCCGCAACCACAACCGCATCCCCACATGCAACCGTCAGGGAGTTATCTGGGATCATCTCCAGTCCATACGATTCCCTTCCTCTTCCCCCCACCTGGGTTCATGAGCAAGTAGGTAATGGCCACCTTAATCCTACCTAACTTCACATTGAGAATTCTGGTACGGTATCTCGATCCACCATCTCAACCACCAATGAACTAGGTTGTTTTAACCCCAATGCAACCCATTGCAGTAGAATCTCACCCTCCACCTGGCCCGCAAAATCCAACCACCGCACCTGCACCCACACCGCCCCACCTAAAAAGGGCCAGGGGCAAGAATGAAAAACCTACCATAGAGCCGTGATAAGTCCTGCCTTGCTCCATCTGTGAGCAATAGGGCCACCCAACTTAGAATTGACCTGAAATCCCAATGATCTGTGCGCATTTAGATTCCATGGATACAAACGAAAACATCCCCATGGTCGAACTCCCAACCACACCAATAATCAGGAACAAGGCATTGAGAACAAACCATGCTTGTGCCCTTTGTGGATTGTATGGACACTATTCTCACCATTGCCAAGACTTTCCTGAATTTCGAATGGTTTTAGCTGACCTTCGACAACATTCCCTTAAATATGAGATCACTCTAATTGAAGAAGTTCACCCCCCACCTCCTTCTTCGGACACCATGTCGATGTACATGATGTCCAGTTCTATAGACCCTCTTGTCTCCACCATCACCGATGGTCCATCAGACCTGTCTCTTCCATTGTTTCCGCAACTGCATCTCCATCTGCAACTACGACCTCAGTTGCAACCTCAAGCTCAGTTACCAGAGAAACAATGGGGTTCATTCCTGATCAACATGATCATTTTCCTTTTTTTTCCTTTTCCTTTTCCTACCATCTGGGATCATGAGTAAGTCTATCTTGGCAACCCACAATCTACAGGATTTCACAGTGGGAGATCTTGTGTGGTACCTTGAACCACCTACCTTACCTATGAGGCCCCAAGATGTGCTGACTCATGTCCATCCAATTGAGATGATGTTGAACCTACCTCCAGGTCCGTCAAAGAATCCTCCCATCTCTAGGCCTACCCCTCTTCTTCCAATAGAGACTCGGGACAGGGAAACCAATACCATTTTCATGATATCTAGCACTAGTTTCCCTTTCGCCTTGTCGGCTGTGGAAGATCCACCTAATCTATCCCAGCAGTCACACAATGACGAAGAGATATGTAAGACCACCTTCGGTTTTATCCCATTCCCTTTAAACCATAGTGTGGAATTGGTTCTTCCCATAAAAGACTAGATTCTGTCATCCTACCTTGCCAATGACCTTTGTCTCGGCAAGGGGGAATACTTCTTCGTTGACGCAGACGATCGCCTCTTGAAGAAGCTGCATAACAGGCTCTACCTCAAGAGAGTCTATGCCTAATACCACCATTATGTGTCCCTTATAGCATAGTTTTTTTTTCCTTTTTTGTTTTACAACTTTTTTACCGCAAATCAGAAACCCCATTAAGGGGTAGCACCATTAGCTGCTAATTCAAAGTCACCCAGAACCGGTTCAAGACACCTCTCACACCTCTGGGCTCAAATATCCTAATGAGACCATCGTCTCATGTTTAACAAACAAATTTCAATACCATTTCCCACAAGTCAGCTCGATCCACGAGCAATGACATGACGATGCGAGTGTCTATGGACTTGTACTTGTATCACACTTCTCGATCACTACTCATGCGAGTTTTCGGGCCACTGCCAGTTAATGAATGTTATTTTTTACTTTTATCCACCACACCTTACATGGATCGCTGGACCATTTTCCACAAAACAATTTATTTCTCTTATAAGTATTTGGCATTTAAGTGCCCCCAGAATTGCACTAACATTGCATGTAGTCAAGTCTGTCCACCGCCACACACACAAACGCTCTCCTGACCTCTGTCTGAGATCCACCTCGGTTTGTGTGCCTCGGCCACACCGACTCGTGATCCTCTACCGTGATATTTCCCACACATGTATTGGCATGTTTGAGAGCCTTTCGCTCCATCCATACTATGCGGATGACCTTTGGACCTCTATCCATTGTCCTGACATGGGGCGCCACCTATGCCACCTTAATCGGTTGACCACACTGGAGTTTTGTTTAAGCTCTTTTCTAACTCCTTAAAACAATGAAAAGATATCTGAGTGTAGCTGCTTCCTTTCCCGCTCGCTAAAGTATAGGAAAGGGCGTCTACATCATCTCATTTAACTCCTTTTGTGGACCATGTAGACCGTTAAATGAAAAGGACCACCTTGGCATATTCAATCCAATACCGTTCCCCTCTGCACACTTTTATTCTTTCTTGGGCAGAGGGGCCGCACTTTATGAAAAAGCTCACCACAGGTTGTCGTTAAGCTCTTTTCCAGCCTTCTCATCAAGAAAATATTTCCGAGCAAACTTGGTTTTGTTCATGCTCGTAAAAGTATCTGAATGATCGTCTAGTCAGTATAACTTTAACCTTTTCCGGCCTCATTGGACTACCAATGATAAAGAAGTCTCTCGTCCCCTGCAGGATGGGTGAGCTCTCCTATGTATACTTTTATCCTTTTTCGGGCATAGGAGCCTACCAATGAAGAAGAGCCCCCACTGGAGTCTTCTTCGTGCTTTCAGACTCTCTAAAATTGAAAGCACCATCAAGCATTTACCTTCTCAGGCTCGCCAAAAATCCACAAGATCATACCATAACGATGTCCCTAGACACCACCCCACAGAAAATAGTTTGGCAGTATTCCCCCTTTTCCTCACCTTTGTTCAGAGTACTCTGCAATGTGTCTTCCTTGGATCCCATCAATATCAAAAGCGCCTACCTCCTCCAAGTATTTCCCATTTGCAGTGACATTCTCAGTATTATAGCCATAAATCCCATTCCCATGAGTCAAGTTTCATTTGCTGCTTGGTCCGCTCTGCCATCATACTCTGAACAAAGGAAGTTTGAGTCTACCACACTCCCCCTGCCCCTATTCAATTCTTTCCCTCACCCCCCCATTCAGTGGGTCAGTACGTAGATTGTCTCACACCTTTCAGTTATCTCCCTCGCGCTTTTGGTCAAGGAAACATCATTTCCTTGACTAGGGGCAGGTCTCCCTCTATCGATGACAACACACATATTCCAGAGGATAGACCCAGAGGTCCCTGTACCTTGGTTTCATTAACATCATTGATGAGTTCCTTGGACCACTTGAGAGGAGCCCTTAGTGCCTCTTGGGATGGTTGTTTCTCATGTGCTCGACTCCAACTCCATCATCGCACCATTGAGATTCGTACAAGGTTTGGTCCGCACAGTACTTGGTCGAAGACCCCGGATGTCACCTGAATCTAGAACATCAATGAGTCTATTCATGGGACCTAAATAGGTTATGTCCCTTGTGATTTCCAGGTTGCATTGGAGATAGTGTTCAGAAGCCTCAACAATGCCTCGATATACCTTTATGATTGATGCAACATACTTTTACCATAGAGACTCTGACTCTCAATCAGTGAGTCCACATAGCTATGTACCATTCTAGATCCAGCAGATTGTCCATCATGAAGATATAGCATTCCATGAGAATGACCTGGGTCCAATGTACTATATCAGTATTGTATTCATCCTCACATTGAGGCAACCATTATTGTATCATCAGTTCTATATGATCAGCTCTTGTATTTTAGAGCATAGATCAAATTATTCTTTTGACATTGTCACGAGCATGGGGATGCCCACCTCATCCATATACATGTCACACATTATTTGTATCTCACCCATTGATGGGAACCATATTAATACAAAAAACCAAAAGCCACCATGCCCCAGCCCCGGAAGCACTACCTCACTGCAGTGAATCCTATGATGTCTGTCGGCCATACGATGAGCTCCTGCACTCACACATCAGGGGGAAATCTGTTAACCCAAAAAATCTCTCACTAAGATCTCCATGACCTACACCACCCAAGGACACCACTTCGTGACCCTCCATTACACCCCCACACCCTAAAAAATGCTTAAGGATGAAGAAAAGGGCTTAAAAACCCCAAAAAGGAGCCTAAAATACTCTCCTAGGAGCTAAAGCCCCCCAAAAGGGGCTAAAACCATAAAAGGAGCTAAAAATAGGGCGAAAGGGGCTAAAGATCAGACCAAGGGGTTAAAACCCTAAAACCCCAAAAAAGCTATAAAAGGAGGGTGGGGGGTCACTCTCAAAACACTTCTCCCTTGCATACTGTTATGTTGCCCGTGGATGCCATGAGACCTTTTGTCTCTCAAGCCACCCACACTCCCTCTCCTCCATCTCCATTGAGCCATAGCTCCCCCATCCAAGAGAGAGGTGCTTCTTCAAGCCAGGGCATGGTGGCCCAATTCCACCCAAAGAGAAGGTATAACTTGTTGTTTTCTGCATTTGCTTACTAGTTTCTTTGTTTTCTAATCCATGGTTTCATTTTTAGGTTTATTTCCTAACTTGTTTTACAGGTATTTTGGTTTACTATAGCTTAATGATTGTTTGCAGGTTATTGGAAGCGGAACCCTAACCTTTGTTTGCAGAGGGGTTCTCCATATTTCTCTTCCATCTTTGTTTTCATTACTGTTCTTTACATTTCATTTTTCCTTTCAGTCTTTTCCAAGCAGGAACCTACCCTTCTGTTTTATAGATAGAAGGGAGCCATTCCTGCCCCTGTAGAAAGGATAAATCCCCGCTACACATATCATACATTAATAAATTGTTTACCACACTTGTAGTAGTTGATGTTGAAGTTGTAGGAAATATCCTCCTCCTGTGCTGTATCTTCTTGCATTGTTGAGTCGACGAATAGTTTGCATGTGTCCCAATATAGGGAAACAAACAAATAAATATGCAATCTATAAAATTTACCCTTTTTCGATCCTTGTAATGTCCCAAGTTTGGTGTACAGACCTGAACAATATCTAATTCTATAATTTAAATTACAATTTCTGAACTTTGAATCAAACCACTCAGAGCCTTCTCGGATTAGCAAAAACAATGGTTTCTTTGGGAAGATTTTGTAGAGGAAAAGAGTGATCAATGGGAATCAAACTAAGATATGTCAGAAATTTAATTTTCTCTCCCCTAGCACATTTATATCTGGTTCCATTTAGGTTTCAGAATCCGCTATGCGGAAACCTACTTCCACGCTTCTGGGCAGCCAAACCGTGAAACTAGGAAGAGTAGTTTAGCCTTTTTCAACCAGGGGCTTGGGTAAATTTATTATGGCTCTGATATAAAGTTATATTAAAGTATACACAGGTTTATGCAGGTAAATAACATATTTGGAAATTTTAGGAAACTAGTCCCTTGGACTGCACTCTAGGCTCGGGTTCTGGGTCTTCCAAACATATGGATAAGGTTAATAAAACTAATATTCAGAAATGGAAGGTGTTCAATGTGAATTTAATGAATGCTAAGAAGTAAAATAAATAAAATCAGAAAGGTTTAAGTCCTTCAACTCATTCAAAATCTAAAACTAGTCATTTTTCAATGCATTTCTAGCTAGGGTGTGGAAATGCTTCTCCAGAGTAAATCGGATATATTCAAAACTATGTAATACTTGAAAAAATGTAAGAATAAATTATTTCAGATAACTAATGACTGAATTCAATCTCATGGGAGTTTCATATCTTTACTCATTAATTTAGTCTTCATTACAAGGCTAGAAAACTAGAATTGGAGGTAGGCATTGTAATGGAAAACTATTAGAACATTATAGAAACTTTGGAACTATTAGGAGACTAATATTAGGGACTGATAATAACCTAAATTAATGGCATAGATCCATATATCTCTCTTCATCACTTCATATCATCAATCTCTCATAAAAGGAAGAAATCTTGAAGATAGCTTTGATATTCGAATGGAGGAGTGTCCCAATCACTCTAATGTGCTGCACTAAAATGGAAATGGCTTTATAACCTGCAATATCACTCCATTAATGGATGATATTTGATCCATATCTCCAATATAACCTGCAATGAGAAGGGAAGAAGAGGGGAGAAGGAGAACAGGGGACTTGGGGCACATCACCCAAGAGACTGAGGATCACCACTCAGAAATGAAGCTTAAGCTTCAATAAATTACAAAATTACATTAACCAAACTAAATAATGGATTTGGAAATTCCATTAAGTAGACCTTGGATTACTTGTTGAACAATTCCTTCACCCATTGAACAAGTAACCTAGTTGCCAATCTTGTTCCTAAGCCATGAGTGGCCCTCCTTGATGGGATTAGCAATTTTGGTTTGCAAATGATGTTTCCTTCTTTGTATAACTTAACCAAAAGTGGAAATTCGACCTCCTTGATAAAAATAGCAAGTATGAATCTTAGTAAATGTTTCCATGTTTGTATCGTTCAGTCCAAAAATGAAACTGCTCCTTCCTTCAGTAATTAGAAAGTTTGTGCATAAGGTAATCTTTCCTTGATTTTCATCCTTGCACCAAATTAGAAACTAATTTGGATAGTTTCTATATTTTCTATGACATGTTTCTTTTTTCCTTCTTTTGCATTGTTTCCATTTTTCCATTGAATGCAAGTTTCCTAATGCACCCTCCTTCCTTGAGAACTCATTTCCACCATTAATTACTTTTCATAATACTTAACTAATTACAATTAACATGAATTTAGAAATTACATGCCTCCATAGTTTTAAATAATAAAAATTCATATGTATCATTAACTAATTCAATGTTTAACCCTTGGAAACTTGACAAGGTCAACACTTTCAATGTCCCTTTAAGGGAGGGACATGACAATCCTGATTTGAATGAGGATGAGTCCGATATTTGAGAGGCATTCACAATTTCACCCACTGTACTTCTCTATCATGAATTAGTTTATCAGTGTGATCTACTCAGTTGTTCTAGTCCTTGAGTAGATCCAACTACCTTTGCCTTCTTCTTTTTTCAATGCCTTGTAGTGTCTGATAAGAGAAAATACTGCGTGGTATTGGGCAGCTATATCAGTGATACAATGTAATTACATTCAGTGTGTAAAACAATATACTTTACCCAAAATATATGAATATAAAATAAAATGTCATTCAGTTACCTAGGCTTTCCAACAATATATGTTTGTAAATAAAGCCTTATATGTAGTTTTTAAATGATCATTCACTACCAAACATAGTGAAATAAAAATAAGCAAATGCTATGAATCCACCCTGTACTACCCTTTAGTTCAAACATAACCAGATGCAGGATTGTGCTTTTGAACCACCCTAATCTAGATGTGATAACTGACCTCTAATATGTGTTTCTTTATTAGTAGAAAAGTTAGATTTGAGAAATTCAATTGGGCCTACCATCATGTCTATGTGGAACACTCATGATAAATTTTCACCTAAGAGATGTCAATTTAGTAATTTCATCCCTATATTTATTTTTCTCAATCTTTTGTCCCTCTAGGTAGACATCGCTATAGCTATTATCATTCATCTCTCTAGATAAAAATTTGGTAGTAACCCTTCATTCCCCATGAGTGAGGTCATTTTGGGAGTGTACTGGATCCCCATGGGGACTTCTAGAAGCAAAATCATGAGTGGGTGACCCACATCGTTGAAGCATGAAATGGTGAGAATGTGGTTCCTACAGAGTTACGTTTGAACCATGAGCTTTGCTAGCGAAAGATCAGAATGAGTTTCGAATGCCAAAACTCAATAATATGACAACAACAGATATATCCTATACAAAATGTAAGTGACCAGTGCCTTTTCATAGATGAATGTAGGATTCTTTTCTATGTAGCCACGGTATTAGTATCCAATTCAAGTAGAAAACATTCAATGAAACCTTATTATGCACGCAACTAACTTACAGACCATTCATGTACAAGCTTTAACATACAGATGAGGGTATATAAGACTATAAGTGTGGAAGCCAAGTGCTAATACAACAACAGTAATCAGTGATAAAATGTAATTACATTTAGTGTTTCAAACAGTATACATTACCCAAAATATATGAATATAAAATAAAATGTCATTCAGTTACCTAGGATTTCCAACAATATATGTATGTAAATAAAGTCTGATATGTAGTTTTTAAATGATCATTCACTACCAAACACAGTGGAATAAAAATAAGCAGATGCTATGAATCCACCTTGTACTTCCCTTTAGTTCAAACATAACCAGATGCAGGATTGTGCTTTTGAACCACCCTAATCTAGATGTGATAACTGGCCTCTAATAGGTGTTTCTTTATTAGTAGGGATTCGAAGCCACATAATTGTTTCTGTTATAGCTTTAAAACATCAAATATATACATGATGTTGTCTCCATTTTGACTTTAATAAAGATAATCCTGAAGCCAGAAACCAAGCAACTTCTTGAATAAGGTTGTTAACTCAACAATGAATGTACTTGTGAATCTTGTGCTTAAATCTCCAAAAGAAGACGAAGTTACCTTAAAATGATAGGGAACAATTTGTATCCTAGTCAATAATGTTAACAAACTATCCTGGAGATGATTTTAAGGGAAGGGTCGCAATAAAGAATTATGCACTTAGGGTTCTTTGGTAATCTAGATGGGGTTTCAACTTTCCAGTGCACATCTAGTCCGTAGAGGTTTGAAAACCATAAATCATGTGGGTCTCTAGACCATCTGTCATATGTGTTTCAATCATTTAGACTTTCCTCATTAATATTCAAAGGAACAGATTCAGGAACCATTGTGGCTGACTATTCAGGAAGCTAATGAAGGTGATCTTAAGAGGGTAATTTTATCACTCTAATGTTGCTTGCAGATATACCTACAGGATACTGTCAAGTAATTTTTTTTATTGTTTTTAATTTTGGTGTATAATTTCATGCCAATCCCCCATAAATTAGAGACTTGGATCCGATTATCTCATGGTTTAAGTTTCTAGAAAATGTATAAGACTCAAATTATCTAAGTATCCAACAATTAGAAATCCCAAGTCCATCATTCCAAATTATCCAAGATTAACAAGCTAAACACAAAATGGTCTACCCATCAGTCCAACTTGCAGATATACCTATAGGATACTGTCAAGTAATTTTTTTTATTGTTTTGAAATTTGGTGTATAATTTCATGCCAATCCATGAGAAATCAGAGACAGAGAAGGTACCGGAGGACTTGATATGAGGTTATGTCAGTGAAGACTAAGGGAAAAACAAATCTGACTTGGATCTGGTTATCTTAGGGTTTAAGTTTCTGGAAAATGTATAAGAGTCAACTTATCTAATTATACAACAATTAGAAATCCAAAGTACATCATTCCAAATTATCTAAGATTCACAAGAAGGACACAAAATGGTCTACCCATCAGCCCGTTTCTTCTTTCTCTACCTATGGAAGTAAGTATCATGGTTATACTTTGCCTCACTTCATGGGACCTGTCTAATTCAAAGAGGCCTGTAACAAGGGTTTTATCCATATCATTACAATAATGAAAGGGGTTGAGTGTGTGGTTTCAACATGTAGTAGTATAGGATTTTTTTTTTCTATGATCCACTCACCCAATACTTCAACCAATATCATACAGCCACACAGACGGGAAGCATACATTCTATACATTACAGCAACATACCTTGTAGATTCCCAAATTAGGTGCACAACAGGTGGTTAACTCGTAAGATTATTTAAATGTGTCCACATTCACAATTTTGTGAAAGTCAAATCAAAATCATAAGTGTTGTAGTTGATAGATTCAAACTCAAGGCACAAGATTAAAGGAAAAATTATAGAGTATGTCCACAAAATTTGTTGAACTCTAGTTCACCATTTTGTAGGTTCTTCACATTTATAATCATAACATAATGTGAAGACGATTAGCAAGGCCAACAATAATAATGCATAATAAGTTTTCCAAATATAATCCATTACAAATACCATCTAGTCAAATTTCTATTACAACTAGAAAGAAAAGTACATCAATGTATGTTCAATTTTCCGTGCATAACCTTTCTACTCATTTGCCTTGAACATAATCCACACATTCTAGAGATCATAAATTGAAATTATTCCTCATACAGAACAATTTTTAGAATAAGAAAAAGGGAAATAAACTTATCTTTTTTTTCTTTAATAAAAAAATGTTCCAATGCAATTGGCTATGGGGAGTTTGATTTCCTCCCAACTTTAGGTTGTTCTGTTATAGAATGCCACCTCCGTACTGGGCTATGCGGTCGCCCATGAGGAAAAAGTGTCAAATTTTCAAGCTACTAAAGACCCCAAAACATCAACTAAGAGGTTATCACCAGATGTTATTCTATTTTTCAACTAGAAAAATTATTGGCACTCTTTATCTTTCTCTATACAACACAAGAAGCCATCCTTTCTTTGTTATTCAGTCTCAATTTTTTATATATTTAGTTGATTGGGAAACTTTATTTCCATTATCCTCCTCTTTTTTTGTTGTCCTTGCTCTTCAATTTTGCTGCAAGTGCCACCTCAGACTCCCCATTCCCACTGCTACTCTGAGACTACTTTATCCCTCTATCTTGATGCAAGAAAAAATATCAGATCTTTATCAATAATAATAATGTTAAAGGTTTCAATAAATTTGAATAGAAAGCAGGTAAACTTTTCATTTTCCTTTCAATTGATTTTAATTGATCTTGAGTATCATTAATTTTCATCAAATGATCTTGCAAGGAGTCAAACTCCTCCATTTTAATTGAAAATAACATATTTTTAAGGAAGTAAGCTCTATCTTGATCTGAGGTTTCATGCATGTCTCATAGATTCCTCTACATGAAAAATGCATCATTACCATCTTGGATTTCAAGGAGTATCTCATTTGCTACTGAGAGCTTAATTAGCATAACAACCTCTTAATTCTTTGGATCATAATCCACTTGGGCATTCACATTGGTATGATTACACACTTATTTTCCCAATACAAATTTGTTCAACATCTATATGCAAAAATTGCAAGCATCTCTATTTCCACAAATTAAAAATCTGTCCACTAAACTTTTGGTTTCCATCCAAAACATTATATGGGATAAACTAACATTTTTCAATGATTTTAAACTCACCAAGCAGAATCTCAAAAGGTCCAATCTCTCTCTATTGTTGTAACTTGCATTTTACAAACCCTACTTCTATCAAATAAATTAACTACAAATCCAATACTTTGCATCCAGGAAATTTTAGACACAAAAGTACTATTTACAAGCAAACTTTTCCAAGCATCTGCAAATCTCAGAAATCTCATAAACAGATTTAAATTTCTATGCTGAAAATATTTCTGAACAAATCTCTCTTCTAGAATTCCTATATATATAATGAGCAGCAGGCTTACAAAATTACAATATTTGTCTCAAGTCTTCACCAAATTGGCCCCAAATCCGATTCAATTTTGTGGACTCACCCACAGGTTTCTTGATCCTCTCCCCTGATTCCTCTACTAAGGTCAACTTAGACTCTCCTTGTCCCCAACCCTATCTCTTTGGCAAGTTGGGGGCTTTTCTATTTTATTGCTAGTTTGATACCACAATGAATCTTCTGTACTAAAGGATCTTGACAACCACAAACCCCACGATTACTCTTCTATATCACGAGTTTGATACTACAACTACTTCCACTCAATCCCAACACGATGGAACCACTCTCATAACACCAAATGGGAATATATAACCCACTTTATATCAATGTATCATGGCTCTAATAGAGTGGTTCTCAACGGATATGACACAATGCAGCTCTTACCCATGTTCTAGCAGCGTTCACCATAGAGCCAAATTCAGTGGCAACTCTCCTATTAGAACAAGATTCTTCACACAATAGGTCAAATCCTGGTGGCTATACCTCACAACATCTCTAACAATTGTTGACAAATGGCTTTCCAACCTCCGTGCCTTCAATCCTTGTGCCTTACACAAGAAAATACTTCACATTTTTATTTTTACTTTGTTTCACAATCCCTCTCATATTTTATTATTATTATTTTTAACTTTAAAAACATCCATTCAACTCGATCAACCACAAATCAATTATTAAATACCTCAAATATCAGTTTTCCTCTATCTATCCATGTCTATGATTGTAGTTCCTTGGTGCCTTCTCTAATGACAGCAATACCTCAACTCCAACCGCTTCTTCTTCGGCTTCTTTTCACCATGTCTCCGATGCCATTTGATATTTACACACACAAGTGTGGACAAGAATACACATAAAAATGAAAAGAGTGGATTAATTCAATATTAGGTATAATACAATGTCTCATTACACAGTAGGAGAAGATAAGTGTATTAATGTCCAATAAATGACCAAACGTAGGTCACCAAGACTGTTCTGTACATATGTAGAAAAACAAAGCGGGAGTGGAAGATATAATTCCTATAAAAGCATGAAACAAAACAAATCATTACAAAATGGGCTCAGTGCTCTGGAACTGAGTGCAAGAGAGCCTCAGTGCAATGCTATGGAACCAAATGCAAGAGAGCCTCAGTGCTCTAAGTGCATGTCATTGGACTGAGTAGAGAATGGGTCCTCCTCCGAAATCAAATGTGAATCTCTCCTATCATCCAACGCCGATGGAAAGAATCTCTGTATAGAAATCCAGCTAGAGGAGTTAGATCTAGACTAAAGGTTGTCTCTTTGTATAAAAGAGATGACTTGCTGCCAAGATCTGCTGGAGTGAGGCATCCTATTGGTGAGGAATGAATTATCTCAGAGTCTCATACAAAATCCTCTCTTGGTTCTCATGGTTGGGGTTTGTGCTTCCCCCCAGAGTCTCACTAGCCTAGGTGTCAAAATGGTGTTGTACTTTGCATGTCACTAGGTGCCTCCTATCCACTGCATTGGGAAGAAAGATACAAACCATTGAGTAGCGTCCAATTGGGTGGGGGGTTGAAGGATGTGTGCTCTGATTTTGAGCACCCCTCCCATATACATAAGTTATAATCATTTAACTACTACATTAAATAATGCATTACTACATCCTGAGTGGGCCTAACTGTTAAGAGCATGTGTTTCCTCCAAGGAGGTCATAGGTTCAAATCCAGAGAGGGGTGGGGTATATACACCTCTTTAGACTTTAGTATTTAAATCGATGTGCAGATGCAGGTCCCTTGTCCCACAAACAAGGGGGTCTCATACACAAAATTGGGGTCTCACTTGGCAGTGACCTTAAAAATAGATTATTATTATTGTTACTAAGTCATTATTAGGCATAAGTCTTAATTATGAAGTCCAAATTCTAATTATGACCATTATATCCAAAAGTATTTTGGCAAACTAGAATTATGATACCATAACACAAGTGTCAATCTTTCAAACTCTACACCTAAGTAGTGATGTAGGAGTCCTAAATCAATGATGTTAAAAGCAATATAAATAATATTTAACTTTTTCAATTGCATTGACCTCATTACCTGTGATGATAATATTATCCACTAATACCATTAGAATCACAATATCATCATATGTGCTTTTGAAATTAATATTTCAAAGAAGAACCATCCTTGTGGATCTAGCTGAGTTGAGATATTCATCAAGTTTTATACACTAGACCTTTAGGGGCTGATTCAACTCATAAAGAGCCATAAACAAATTGAACAGAAGATGTTGCTCATCTACAACATGAAATCCCGATTGCTAATACATACAAAACTCCTCTTTCAAATCACTATTGAGAAAGCACTCTTTATGTGCATTTGATAAATCTTCCAACAAAATTCTGATGTCATTGTGGGAAGCAAAAATATGTTCATAGTCCACCCCTTCCTATTGTGTAAAAATTTTTGCAATCAACCTACCATTATACTTATCCAAAAGGCCCCCACCTTATACTTAATTTGGTAATCCTATTGTCAACCAATGGGTTCTTTAACAAGATGCAAATTTACCAAAACCCTAGTGTTCTTCATGAATACATCCTATTTTTCCTTCATAGCCTTCTTCCACTCACCTGTTCCCTTTGCTTCATCTGAAAAATGGGAATCAGAGGGATTCAAAACAGTAGACATCATGCATAATTTACCTGCTCAACTATACTCTTAACTTTCCTTTGTAATCTACAACTTGATCCCTCATCTGCATTTCAACTATATTCCCCCTTCTTTTCAAAGCACTTAGCCCCTAAAACTGCTCGTGATACTATGTGACCACCTTTTTTAAATCCAAACACATGAAACTTTCCAATTTAATTAAATTAAACTACCTTTAGAAATAATTTTAATCTGTCACCACCAACATTTTTCTCCTGTCAAACTACCTCCCTCCCATCCATCTAATGCATCTATAGTCAAACTCTCTCGTACACTTACATGAACCTCTCAACAACCAATTTTGGCAATGTGTGATGTCACCCACTATGTTGTTTGAATTTATCAATTATCTCTAGCGAAATTTGTTTCCATCGATATAGCTTTAATATTGCAGCACTTGCCTCACCTAGCCATCTCTTACAATGTTCATTCATGATGCTACAGATCCAATTCTTCCATCATATTCTAATGCCTTGTGGTATGTTTCTCCCATCACATCTCCAGTGAGCACATACCTAAGACTTTTGGCATAAAAAAATATATCATCTATCTACCTTAAGTGTCACTACCCGAAATATTTAGTGCATGTCTACTCTCACACTGATGCCACCCATATTTGTTCTCTATGTACTCTCCATGTCTAGCAACTAGCTACAGAAATGCCTACTCTCTCTCTATCTCGCCACATGCAGATTTTATCATAATTGCAGCACTTATCTTTCTCCTAGAAAATATCTCATCTCTCCCATGTGCAATTTCTACTGGTCTCTCCTTACCTTGATCATATTTCCACTACATGTTACTATGAATTCAACAACCTCCCAGGTGCTATTAACCTAACCCTGATACCATAAAAATTTGAAACATACACAGAATCCACAACACGTTACAAAAGAGAGTGAATCAAGTTAAATTTACTGAATCAAGATTCAAAAGTAATTCATGCACAATGCAATTTCTTATAAAGGATAGGAACAAACACCAAACAACCTTCATCAACATAATACATCATTAATGTACTTCCATTAAAATTTGTGCACTGAATGTTATTACTAATCTACATGATCTTAGCATGGCCTTCCTTTCTATGCTCTTTACTACTTACCCTCAAATTTTATTTACAGTAGTATGGCATTTGTTGGAAAAATCTTAATACACTCATAAGAATTTGGTGTGAAAGTCTATCTTCCCTCTAATAGTATCTGATTCCCTTCATAACCATTATTTCATCCCTCCATGGTTCATATTTCAACTAGGTTAAGTTTTTCCTCTTGAAATCTCTCAAAAACCTCTTTTTACCCAAGCTCTTATTCTCCCATTTGAATTTTTCTTGCATTCATGATTCCATGAGGAGTGAGTGAGGAATCTTTCCTCCACTCCTTTATTGTTTCCTCAAATATTGGTTCTGGTTACTTCTAAATAGAAGCTATGCGCTTTTTATTAGGATTATTATCAACTTGCATTTCCTTCCCATGTAATTAGGTTTTTAAATCAAGGTTAACATAGCATAAGGGTAGTAAAGCAATTAAAATAAAGAGGCTTATGGTTCAAGTTATGATTCATCAGGAGACAAGTCAATTCCCTTCATTGACCCCCCTTATCCCTTTCCACTAGTGAACTCATAACCCAATGGTGTCCTCCCCTAGTGGGCCCAATGGTTAAGAATATGTGTTATCTTCAGGGAGGCCACAAGTTCAATTTTGGTGGGTGGTGGGGCTACACATATTGAGCCATAATAGTGAATCTAAAAGGGTATAAATCCTCTTGACGTGAAAGTCTTGGCCTAGGCTGATCTATGATTTATTGGTTTATGTGGCTTGCAGGTTGTTGCATATACTCGTGGGAGGTTTCTAAGTTTCCATGGCTTAAAAAAAAGCAGTGTCCTCCCTGGCTGTTGGGGCTACACATATTGAGCCATCATAGTGAATCTAAAATTGTAGAAATCCCCTTGATGTGAAAGTCTTGGCCCAGGATGATCTATGAATTATTGATTTATGTGGCTTGCAGGTTGTTGCATATACTCTTGGGACGTTTCTAAGTTCCCACGGCTTAAAAAAAGTAGTGTCCTCGCCGAATCGGCCTTGGAACTTTTATGTTGTTGTTGTTAAAAAATAATCATGTGGTATTTTTTTTAATTCCATGGTATATGTGTCTCATGGCCTAATACAAATCATAATAATCAAAAATTATTTACACCATATACAAAATCATAATCAAAGTTTCCAGAGGGTCGAAATTGGGGTATTACAATGTTTGAAAAGGAAAACAAGGGCCTTATTATAAAGGAAAATGAACCTTGTATACCTCAAATACTTTGAACAAGACCACTATGCATGAAACATGCCCTCTCCATGAGGTCTTTGATCCTGAAGTTTCAGGAATCATTAGTCAATTTTGCACAAAAAGAATGGGCCTAATAGGACAATGTCTAGGAGAGGGAAATATGTTAAAATATTAAATCTTATCTTATGAAACATAGATGATAGATATTGATGCTAAAAGTGATGGAAGTTTTGCAAATTTACGAATATATGGAATAAAAGCGCATGTGCATTGTTTGAATGTGTGCATTAGTAACACATGCACGCTCCTGTAAATTTAAAAAAAATGGTAGGATTGCTTCTTTTCCTAGATGTGTTGGTTGAGTTGATTTCTCTAATTTTATCGATTCTTATGGTTAAAACTGAGCTTTGCACTTTGATAATTAGGGAAACTTGTGGAATTCTATTGGTGGCTGTTGGTGTGCTCTTCTTAAGAGGGAGTAAGAAAGTGATTATAATTTTATTTAAATCAATTCCTTGAATATGCAATCAGTGTTAAGATTTGGGAGAACATTGGGGAACATTTTGATAGCCTCTTGCAGTGGGTATAATTTTATTTAAATCAATCCTAAACTTAATCAATGCCAAAAACTTTCTTCCTTTGAACTCTTCTATTTGTTGTCCGCAAGCATCTTTTGAATGATAATGTGACTTGTCGAGAAGTTTTGGAATAGTTAATTAATTTCTCTATATATTCTAATTTGTTTTATATGTTTTTGGTTGCAGAGGTTAGTCCAACATCAACCTGCTTAGTATCCTACATTAGAGAAACTAAGTATTGGTAAGATTCCCAAAATTGCTGCAGGTCTCTTTTCAATGTTTTCATCCCTAGAAAGAGCCTAGATCTAGGGATTTAAGAATGCTTGTTGCTGTTATTCATGCCCAGGTATTAAATTAAATATGACAGGCTCTATCTCTACATTGTATGATAGGCTCAAAGAATTAAATAAGAAAAAGAGTGATTTTCTATATGAAGTCTTTGAGTTGAATAATAGTGAAAAATAGAATCTATTAGCTTGTTTTAATCTAATTGAAGAGTAAGTCATCTGTGTAAATATTTATCTTATATGGAATTGAATTTGAGTTTAGCAATCAAAATCCAGATAATCAATGGGAATCTATAAACATGAGAATTGTGTGTGCAAATGCTGAAGGAATTATACGCATAGAATCTATGTTACGTATAGTGATTGATATTATGCTCGACATTGTTACTCTAATTTCTATACATTTTTAGCTTTGTATAACAAATAAAATATGAAGGATAAGTGTTCTATCTAATGTGTTTTGATGAAGATAGAGCATCTCAGTTTCGTTTTCAAAAGGATAGGTTAAGCTAAATACATAGATTCATTTAGTGGATCTTTCAAAATCTAGGCATTTTGGCTAAATATACAAAGGATCATTTGCAAGTTGTACAACATGGCCTTAGAATTCATTGATATATTATTCATTTCTTCATTGATGTGATATCAATGCTTGTTATTTCAAGTTGGTGAATAAGATATTATAGAAATTGTGTTAAAAATGGGGCATTATATACCTATTTAGTACACACCATTGGAGACATTTTTCATCATATAAGGAAATGATCCTTTGTGTTACATAGGAAAAAGTCTACATATGTGTATGTCATGAATGTTAGGATTTTACGGCATGATGTATGTCATGCTTGTTTGAATTCTATGGATTCTTTGCCAAAAGAATAATGTGGAGCATAATTTATGATTATATTAGTTTATTGGTTTGTTAAGATTCAGGTCCCCACATGTCCGCTGGACCATTAAGGGATGAGATAACAAGTGGAGTCCCCACTTTCCCTGAATCTAGTTAGTGCAGTTGTGTTTCTTTGACACCTTCTAGTTGTATTAGTGCTATAGTGCTATACCTCCTTCAGGGAAAGAGTCAATGAAAGAGTTAATTAAAAGTCATTGAAAGAGTCAATGTAAACACTCATTGTAATTTGGGTCAATATAAATTGATAATGTGCCATTGTATTAATTTTATATCATTTTTCTCATGCAGGATTCACTTCTGGTTTCTATATCGATTTGAAATTTCAATTTTGGAATATTAAGTAAGATGTCAAACATGCATTGTTGAAAGAAAAATAAAACATCAAAACAAAAGGATGTAATATCATGTTTTCAAAAGCCTCAATCCAATAATCCATAACCTATTCATGCTTCAACCTCTCTTGATTAAGGTATCGATGAGAGAGATGTCAACACTTTTGAGAATGCATATGCAACCTAGACAATGGATGGTATAATACATTCCTCTAATGATCAAAGTGAGACAAATGCATTTCCATCTGAAATTGGTAGTTCAAATGTTGAATATTTTTCATTGCAAGGTGACATAGTACATTCATGAAAAAGGAAAAAGGGCCAATGGGACACGGGGATAAAAGTCAAAGTTGATTGGGTCTCAAGATACCCATGTATTGAACCAATACCTCCAGCAAATGAGAATGATACCTCACAAGAAGTTAAATGCATTTCATGTAGTTGGAAACTTGGCAAGGTAGTGAAATTACAGATGAAGTTAGACACAATTGAGAAGCATGTTGGGAACATGTATGATAAGAAAACTACAAATGATGAGAATAAATCTACTGCCAGATGGAAATATGTTAGCGAATGTTGACATCTCCAATTTGAAGTGGAATATAATGAATTCTTACTAAATAAGAAAAAAATCGAGGAAAGTGGAGGAACCATCAAATCTCAATTTGGAAAGATGATGGAAACAAATTTGTTATCAAGGACAATACAATTAAGCATTGTATTTCACCTCCTATCCAATGGTCATCCTATGAAAAATTATCCAAAAATGACGAAATATCTATCTTTTATTCAAGTGCCAAATTTTCCATCTTCTCATTGGTCTTTATCGAGTGGTTGAGAATGGGGAAAATATCTAGCACAAGTAGAAAAGGATGATATGAAAGAGAAGATTGCAAATGCTACATTTTTGTCATTGTATTTGGATGAAGTTACGGCTATTGATAATACTTCATGGATTTGCATGAGCATTTATATGGTCAATGGCCATATCAGCCATTCCTATATACTTGGAATTCATAAAATGACCAAACGTTCTACAACAGAAAATATTTATGAACTTGTTATTGATAGTTTGAATGAAATTGGTGGTATGGATCATTCCATGATTGCAAAAAAGTTAGTATGTGTTGGATCATATGGAGCATTAGTAATGCAAGGACAAAGGAATAGCCTTTGTGTTAGAATGAAACTCTCGGATTCACCGTATATGCTCAGTATTCATTGTATGGATCACAGGATGAATCTTGCATTTAAAATAGTGAGCAACTTTTCATTGGTTTCAAAGGTTGAATATATTGTACGTGAGGTTCATGCCATACTTTTGTCAGAGTCCCAAACTATTTTTAGAGTTTAAATTTTTTTCTGATGGTTTTACAAATGGAAAAAACTATTAAAATAAGTTGATACAAGATGGATATCATTGAAGGGACCAGCTGAAATACTATTCAATGAATATGCATCCTTGGTAGGGGTGATGTGTGAACATCGCTCAAGTGTAAAAAAATCTCAAACTCTTTTATTTCTAATAACTGATATAGAGACATTATTAACATTGGCTGGAATTATTCCTATGATTCATGAAATGAATAACCTCATGAAGATGGCTCAAATCTGCACGATGTATATTGCTGAATACACACGAGCAAGAAAATTAACATGTCTTGCATTGGATAATTTGTATATTATGGAAGAGTCTTTTACAGATCTAGCATTTACAAATTGGAGGAAGATAATCAATATAGAAAATGATGAATTTTTTTTTAAGTTTGATGAAAAAGGGATGCTATGTATGGAAGTTCATGGGCATATGGTTCCCTTTTATTATAATGAAAATATAGGAAGATCCACCAAACATTGCCCCATCTCAAGAAAATGATTTCACGATGTTGTAATTTCAATGAGAGACAACTTGAAAGAAATTGCAAAATCACTATCATCAGAGATAAGAGAATGGTTTCCTC
The DNA here is from genome assembly GCA_001517045.1 of Pseudotsuga menziesii. Lineage (NCBI taxonomy): Eukaryota > Viridiplantae > Streptophyta > Pinopsida > Pinales > Pinaceae > Pseudotsuga > Pseudotsuga menziesii. Next base: position 251,027 of record LPNX010812311.1, read on the forward strand.
GAGATGAATTGTTGGAGGCCATGTCTATCGTATACCCTCAATATTGGGACCATAGTAAAAATTTAAAAATTGTACAAGATGGCTTTATAAAGAAAATCAAGATTTTGCAGAGCCATTTTTGTCGGGAGGCCGAGATTCAAGGAGAACATATTCAAGGTATTTTAGATAAATAAAAAATGATAGATCAATCTCAATGCTTTGGTAAAACAATGTGGGGAAAATTTTCTCCATCGGATAGTAAATAATATGGTGCAATTACAAGATTATGGACTAAGCTCAGTGGTAGCGAATTGCTACGGGAAAGAATGTCAGAATATTTCAAATTAGTGGATTTATTTCAAACTATGATTTTGGGATCAGTGGAGGATGAGAGAATGTTTAGTGCACTGACATTCTTGAAGTCAAAGCTAAGGAACAAGCTTGATAAAAATGTGGATACATGCTTAAGATTATATGTAACAAAGTATGAGGTTGACAATTTTCCATATGAAAGAGCATTAGCTCTTTGGTGATCAGATCATGAAAGAAGGGGAGAAAACAATATAACAAATATCTCTAATGAACTTGATGTGGAAAATGAGGACCAGAGCCAAAATGTTGAAAATGAGGACCAGGGATAGAATGTGAATTGGAAATTGTATTTTACTTAATATTGTATATGATATAATACACATTAAGGACTCTTGAGTCGTATTTTTGTCCAGATGTTCCATGTACCCTTGCTAGTGATCACTATATGTGAATTTGAGGTCATGTTTTAGGTAAAAATAGCTTCTACATTGTACTTTTTTGTTCTGACATTGATGATTTGAGCTACATTACCTTCATGAAGCTTATTTTAATATTGATGTTTTGATATTTATCTCTTACATTGTCTGTTTCTTGTATGTGACAGGAAGTGACGGTGGAATTTGAGAAAGCTAGGCCTAGGAGCTATCTCTTCACATAGCTAGTGTCCTAACATTAAAGGATAAATAACTAATTTGACAACACTTTCTCTAAGAAAGAATGAGCTCATTCAAGTACATGAAACCATGTTGGTGTTTAAAAGGAATATCTTGACAAGTTTTTCATTAGAGGAAATTTGGGGTCTAAAATTGTTATACCAAAATCATGTCACCATCATGTGATAAGACCTTTGACATACCTACCTGTCTTGAAATCCCAGCTTCTGGAGTGAAGAATAAATGGTTTTTTATCAGTCTGTCATACAAATTCCCAGCACCGTGCATGCCCCTTTATCCAGAATCAGTACCCCTGCTCGCATCGCCTTTGATCGGTTTTCCACAAGCGGTGCCACCGCCCACTACCCTTGGTCCATAGGCGGTTATTACCGAAACCACTCCGTCTTAGAAGGAAAAGCACAGTACAATGGGTAAAAAGGGAAAAAGAGAAGCTTATCGAGGCTTCTAGATGATAAGCCTCGAGATATCACTTAACCCTACTGTTGTGGGTTTGTTGAGCTCGAGATCCCTCATCCTAGGATCTTAGAGGCCATCTCACCCACTAATTTCTCAACCATATCTATCCATTAAAGCCCTATAAATATGAGCTCATAGCCATTGTTGAGGGTGGAACATTGAAGGTATTGTTATGCTGTTGGATTGATTCTTGGCCCAAGATCATTTGGAGAGAGCATAGAGAGCTAGAGTCAGAGCTTTTGGGGATGAAGAGTTGGTTTCATGGAGATGCATGTCAACACTAAGGCTTGGTTGTAAACTTCTTCATATTTCTAATGCAAGTTGATTTTTTTTCCCATATATATTGTTGATGTTTGATTTCAAATATATATTACTAGATTCTTTACTCACTAGCATAAATTAGTAGATCATATTCTGGTTGCTTTGATTTGTTTCGTGTTGAGCTTGATTGCAGGTACATAGGTGAACTATCAAAGCCTTGTATTCTAGATATCTACAACATCTAGGGAGAGTTATCAGCCTCTATGATCTATTTGTTCTAGATCTAAACCATTCAGACTAGTGGAACACCTTGCCATCCATAGGAGGTGAAATATTCCATCTAACAAATCTGACGACTCTGTTGGGGAATAGAGTATTCAGTTGTTTTGATCTTCCTTAGTCTGCAACTCTTGTCCGAATCCAGGCTCTGTTTTCTTCAACTCTTTTCAGTCAGATCTACTTTCTGATTTGTATTATTTGGGTTTGAAATTTCCAGATCTGTTTAGATCTGAGTTATTTCAATTTTTTATGCTCTATTACAACATTCAATTCGACAGTATTTACCTTGATCTAGTCTTTTTTGATTTGATCCCTCGTTCTCTTTTTTGTTTTGTCCATCTACAGGGAACCACGACCATGCTTTGTACAAGGAGCAGTGCCACAACCTGAACATAGTGAGTAGTACGCAGTGTCACCGCATGTATCTGGTTTGCGAGGAGAGGTGCTGCTTTGGAAACGCTCTTACAACACCTATGAAGCATGGTACCAGGTAGGCATTAGTCCAAAACTCTTTTTCCTCATTTTTCTTTGTAAAAATTTGAAATTTTGATTGCTTTCAGTTATGTTATCAGGCTTGTGTTATTGAATCTGATGTGTGTGGCTTGCTGCTTTGATGGTTTAAGATTGGTTTGAGTGGAATTTCAAAAATTTGTTTAGTCTTTTTTATTGTTCATCTGCTTCTTGCTTGTTGGTTGTGCTTAAAGAAGGATTTCTTGTTTTCTGAAAGTTAGGGTGATCATTCAATTCTCTTTTCACTGCATTTACTGAAAGATGAACATTAGATTAGCTTCTAGATTTCATTTCTTGCTTGCATAGTAAACTTCTTTTTCTTCCCTTCAAAAAAGAAAAGTTTTGCTTGAGATTAGAACATCATATTTGAGCGTTGGATTTGGGTTTTCTGATTGGATTTACAAGCTTTGAGGACCTTTATGATCTTTCGTCTCTCATGCATATAGGACTATCTCGATCAAAATAAAAAAAAATGGTAGTTTTAAGTTAGATTTTCTTATGTTTTTAAGAAATTTGAAAAGTTAGAGTGCATTGGCATATAGGTGTGCTTGGTGTTGTTCTTTTAGGAAAAGAGATTCTCACCCTTCTCATTTGCTTTCAAAAAGAAAAATTTGGTTTGTAGAAGTATTTGCTTGTCTTTGATTTGATGTTCATGACTGTTGATTGGAATGATTTTTGGTTTTGAAACAAAAAGAAAAACACTCTCTTCCCTTTCGTAAGTAGGCATATTGAACGGTAAAGTGAACATTTACACGAGCATATTGCATGGTTTTACTTTTCTGTCAAAACATCATGCATTCACCTAACCGTACAAGTTAAAATTAATGGTAGTTGTAGGTTAAAATTTATGTAGTAACTTGAGTGATAGGTTAGAGATGTGTTCGAGTGTCGTAAAATGTAGGAGCTGTCGTTATTTTTCAGCATTACATTCTGGGACTTGCGCGGTTCTTCCATGTGCCGTCGGTATATCGAACGGCCTTTCACGTATCCTTGAGGTATATAGAAAGGTACTTCACGTACTCGATTGTATATTAGAAGGCCCCTTGTGTACATTTATGCATTAGATAGCACTACTACCGATTCGAGCTCCCACGTACCTTGAGTATATCAGGAGACTCCACTAGGGTACCTTATCTATCTGCGAAAATCCCTTTGGCCGTCTTGTTTGGATCCATACACTGAAAAAAACATTCAGGGAGATTACTACGCACATACCCTCAAGGTATATCGTGAGTGGAACCTGTTTGACAATCCTAGTGAGAGACCTGACTTTTGAACTCCTCCTGTCATTTTAAGTCTGCTTGTTTTGACCTATAGTTTGAGTAGGGAAGTCTTTTGGTTTGTTTTTTCTAGATTTTCAGACCCTAGGTTAGATAGGAACTGTACAAACTGGCTGATTTAAGATAGTCCAGGAGAGTACGGGGCTTGCCACTTGATTTTACTCCTGTTTCAGGAGAAAATCCAATGGAACCTATCGACCAAGGAGCTACTACCACCTCCCAAGTGGGAGATAATGTGGTAGTGGAAAGTGGAGTACCATATTCTTCACACTCGCCTCCCTTGGTCCAACATCCTTCCCGGGAAGATTCATCGTTCCATCCTCCCTCGGAAGGTCATGTTGATGATACCCATCCAGAATTTGGTCCTAATTCTCCTTTTTGGGAGACACCTATTGGAGAGTCCATTGCCTCATTTGGAACCCATGTAAGTTCTCCTAAAAGTGAAGAAGAACGCAGGCAATACCATGCTTCTATCCTCCATACATAGGAGGTAGAAAAGAAGATTGATAAGATATTAGGCTCTTCACCAGTTCGTTCCACATTCCTTCCTATGGGATATTGTTCACTAGCTGATTCTATGAGACCCATTGAACCGATTATATATTGTCCATTAACAACCCACAGCCCAGGTCAAATTTCCACCTCTATCACCTCTTCTGTTATGTCTGTTCCAAATCCTCCTAGGTCTTTTGCATTTGGGGCCCAACCTTCAATTCCTGTTTCGTCAATACCTTTGAATGCCGGGGGGAAAACCCCGTCACAACTTATGTTATCCAATACCGGAGCTGTACCTAGTCAAGAGCAGACCTCTAACACAGAAACATATATATTTTTAGTCCCTCCCACCCACACTAATGTGGTGAATCCCTCATCTAGTTCAGGTCAGCCCTTAGGGGCACAACCTATTTCCTTTCACTCTTCTAGTGGTTATGGTTATCAAATACATGTAGGTAATCATCCATCCAATCCTACTAGAATTCCATACCCTAGAAACACTTTTACGCCATGGGACCAACCCAAATGGTCTTACATGCTAGCCATGGGAGGGATACCTATACATACTACAGGAGGTGCAGGAGGACCACCTTATGGAGGTCCTCCCCCTAGGGGACCTAATGGTACTGGAGGATCTAGCGGTCCTCCTCATGGTCCTGGTGGTCCTAGTGGTCTTGGGGGACCTGGTGGCTTTCCTCCTTATGGATTTGGAGGGTCTCGTGGCCCTCCACCCAGTGGTTCCGGTGGCTTTGGAGGTTTTCCACCTCCTGGAGGTTTCAAACGGTCTGGTGGTATGCCTCCTGGTGGTCCTGGTGGTCCCAGTGGCTCTGGTGGTCCTCCTCCTGGAGGTCCTGTTGGTTGTAGTGGTCCTAATTCTGGAAATCAACCCCCCATGGATGGATTTTTTGATATTTCTTCCTCACAGCAACCTGTTTATTAGTCTACTTATGGCCCTACTGGTAATTACATGCCTTATAAATATTATTAGTATGTGTAGCCCAATATACAGTTACCTTTCCTAGCAACTTTGGACTTTCCTGATTTGTCCAAGTTGATTAATGATCCCATTCGACACAATCCCTCGTGGCCCCCCATTCTGGTAAAGTTACCATCGGATATTCTGAAATTCCATGGGAAGCAGGGTGAAGATCTGCGGAACCATGTTATGACTTTTCATTTGTGGCATTCCTCGAACTTGCTTATGGATGGTTCCGTTTGGTTGCGACTCTTTCAACGAACTTTGACCGGTACGGTCGCGAAGTGGTATATTAAACTCCCACATCATTCGTTTGTGGATTTTGACTCGTTGGAAACCGTATTTCTTATGCACTTTCAGCTCCCTATTCGTTATGAAACAGGCACTGATCTTTTAACTTCTCTGTGACGGAACACCTCCACCCACATTTTTTATCACATTCACGAGTGGAGAAGGCAGAGAAGGCTTATTAAGGCCCCTATTCTCGATCAGTTGTTAACTGATTGGTTCACTAAGTCCTTGTTGCCTCCTATTTCCTAAGATGTGGCCATGGGTGGTGCCATTACTGAAGAGAAGGCTATTAGTTGGGATCAGTACCTAGACTTGGTCTATTCCCAGTCCGGGACTCTTTATGACCTGATTCCTCAAGCTCCTCGCCCCAGCACTGACCCTTCCAAGCCACCAACAGAAGTACCTATTGACAGGATTGTTGGTTCAATCCATTCCCCATCCATAGAAAAACCTACCAAGCAAACCCAAACTGCTACTCCTTCAACTCCTAAGGTTTCTACCGAGGTCAATTCTATTCAAAGTACTCAAATCTCGGGTAATAAAAAGAAAGGTAAAATTTGAAATAAAAAACCTGGAAACCAATAGGAGACCCCACAATCAACCAATAATGACAATAAAAAAGGGAAAAGGAAGGATAAATATCCTTATCTGTTGTGTGGTGGTGACCATTTTTCAAAAGAGTGTCCCCATCGGGACGAAATCTCCCAGTTTCTGAAGTCTAATCCCGCACCTGCAGTACTTACGGATCCCTTTCCCTCTCAACAACAGCTAGTAGACCACATGTCTAACCAGGGTAACTCTAGTTCATTGGAGGTAATTCGTATGATGTCCTCAGATACCATCCATCTACAAACTCGAAGCCATAATTATGATAAACTCGCAGATCAGAAAGAAGATCAATCTTCTTCAGGGAAAGCTCCCTCTACTAGTTCTTCAAAATCCTCATCTACTGTTCCCTTGTCTATTGAGAAGTCTACTCTTGACATGATTTTGCACCCACCAAAGAGTACTCTTCTGAAGGCTGCCTTTAATCCCAATGCCCGAGCGACTCAATTCTATAATGTGCTTGAAGATCTCGCTCAAGCACCTTATGCGATGTCTACCCTAGAAGTACTCTAAAGTTGTCCTACATAGCGTAAGAACTTGTTGACCGCATTAGGATCTATAGACTCGGATAACACTAACTTGATTCACTTCAATGTTGAGAACTATAAACCTAGATTACTGCATAAACTTGCTTTTCAGATCATTATGAAAGTAGTGGGAAAGAAATTATTTTGAACGGTAGCTTCTACCTTAGTGTTATCTCTGACTTATTGGAAATATCTTGGCTCTCCCGAGCTTGTTACATCACCTACAACCCTTAAAGCCTTTGATGGATGGGGTTTCCAACCCCATGGCCTCATATCAGCCCTCACAGTCGAGCTGGGGGGAAAACCATTTCCATCCAAGTAGAAGTGGCAGATGCACCTTTGGATTATAACCTCCTTTTAGGAAGGAATTGGTTCTATACCATGAACGTTGTTGCTTCAACAGTATTTTGAACAGTCCAATTCCCCCATATCAGGAGAATTATTACCATTGACCAGCTTGATTTCTATACGTCGGATGTTACTTCCTCCACGGATAATAACATCCCCATGTTAGGTTAGTCTCCTCCTTACTAGTTGATTGGGGCAGGTATGCTGAAGGATTCATCCCTTATGAGGATTTTTCCCTCTACTCCTCATAGCATGGATACCGCGACAGTACATATGATCGCCTCATTTGATTTTGAGCCCCAGGGCACAAATTTTGTTGATTCCACTTCGTTGAGCCCACATGAAGCTATGTATGACACCATTCAATCTTGTTCCGATGATCACACTGATGACATTCATTTAGTGGCTTCGGATCCTTACCATTTACCATACTGGTTAGAACCTTCTCTTCTGATTCTAGACTATCTCTCTGAGACTTTTCCTTTCGACGAGTCCATTATAGAGATCATGAATGTTAACACTCAGAATGTACACAAGTTGCAAAGGTAAATCCCAAAGGTAACAACAAAAACCACTTTAGAAAGAAACTGGCTTTTCTTTCCAGAGAGGGATCTCTCAAATATAGATTTAACAAGGCCAAATATAAATCAACACTTGAAAATTATACAGATGGTTGAAAAAATACACATAACCATTGGGAAATGGAGTCACATATACATAAATATATCACAAAGGCACATGCATGAGATTTTATCAAAGGCAAGATAACCAATCAATCACAGTCACTCATTTAGTTCAGGTGGGACAAAAGAGATAATGAACAGTCCATCAATACAAAGCATCAAAAGATGAGTTCTATATTAAATTTAGTAGAAACATTTATAAAATATCTGAAACGATGATCAAAGCATAACCAATATGAATTCTAACCATTCAACACTATGTTTCAGATATGAAGAAAACAAAATGGAGTGTAACACTAGAAAAAACAATCACAGAGGAAGAGAAACATAGGCTGTAATGTAAATAGCACATCTCTGATAACCCACACACATTCAGCTCTGTTATTCAAAAATATATGTCTTCATAAAACATTCATCAACAAGATGGGTTCCAACCCCCATCACATAAAATAAATGCAATTATATACATAAAATTATTTCTTCTTCCAAGAAGATTTATAACTGAATAACCTGCTTAATCGAAGTCTTGTAACTATATTCTTAACTACTAGGAATAAACTACTTGCTTTGATCCTAACAGATCATTAATTAAAATCAACTCGGTAACAAGGCCCGTCCAAGCAGCTCCTTTTCATTTGTCCAGAGCAATAAAAAATAGTTCTTCAAACAAGTCAACTCTACTTATATAGGAGCCCACTTCGGAGGCCCCCTTTAGTGGTTTCCTCCAAACTGCTTTTCCCCGCAGAATGCACCACAAACTGCCACGTGTACTATGGTTTCCATTTCGCTACCACTTTTCGCTTCCAATCATTGTGCAAATCCATCCTCCGGATCCATTAATGACCGTCGATGCATTTTCCCTTTATTTTCTAGCCGTTGAATGAGCCTACACGTACCCATTCCGCTGAGATCCTTCGTTTTAACGAACGTGCAAGTTTATGGAGCAGACTTCACGTTCATCGTAGATTTTGTCGAACTGGATTTGTGACCGTTGATATTCATATCTTGTTAACTATCTCTATATGTCTTTATCCTCCACGCATCTTCATAGAGAGGGTACATCATGAGCCGTCGATCTCCATTTCCTTGCTCTACACTGTTGGATCCCGTGATAATTCATTGCTTACGCGCCCCTTATCACACTTTCACACCATTATATTTAACCAAAGTTTTCAAGAAACCATTATTTCTTCTTTACCATGGTCTCTTCGACCCTCTGCTAGGTAGAGGTGTTAACAACTGGCTCCATCTGGGGATGATATCCTCCCTGTGAGGTATCAAAGAACTCGTAGACCAGGTGCCTGTCTTTAATCTTTCATAATAGCTTCCAGAAAACTTGTCTTTTGTTTTTCGCAAATATATTATTTTTATTTTTTAGAAAGGAATGGCACGCCTCCTGAATCATAGGGCCTTCATCGCGGGCTTCAAACACATTCGGCCTACCGTCCGTATTAACTTGTAAAGAAAAATAAATATTTACAGGCTATAATACAAGTTTTACCCTCCTCCTTAGGACATGTAATGCTTCAGATATCTTCCATTAATAGGGTTACTATCAAGAGGAACCTCATTTGGGTATTCTAGCAGAAATGCATTTTGTCCTCTGTATCCAGCAACAACATAAGGACCTACCCACATATGATCAAATTTCCCATGTTTTTCTTCTTTAGGAGCATCCCACTTCAAGACCAAATCATCAATCTGAAACCGTTCTTCTTTGATTCTTCTGTCAAAAGTATTTTTTATTTTTTCCTGATGTAACTGCACCTTGTCATAAGCCTTATTCCTTCGCTCTTCCAGCTCAATAATCTGATTTATCCTCCTTTGCATGTGATTGGGTTCTTCTTGCTTCTCTTGGAAATATCTCATAACTGGAACACCTAACGATGCTGGAAAAATAACTTCAGTTCCATACACCAGTTGGAACGGAGACATGCGAATTGCCCTTTTGGTACTAATCCTGTCGGCACATAGAGCATATTTGACTTGGTGTGCCATGAATTTTTATTATCTTCCAACAGCTTCTTGATGATCATTACTAAGCTTTTATTTGAAGATTCAACTAACCCATTTCCCTATGGATAATAGGAAGTTGAATGATTGAGACTTATATGATATTTGTGACAGAAATCAATCATTTTCTTGGATTTAAAAGCAATTGCATTGTCTGTTACTATTCTTTTGGGGCATCCGAATCAAGCCAATATGTTTTCCTCAAGAAAATCCATGATTATATTTTTAGTGGCTCTTCTGGTGGGAATCGCTTCAATCCATTTTGTAAAATAATCCGTAGCTGTCAGAATCCATTTGTGTTTTCCTGACGAATTGGGGTTTATTTCGCCAATAAAATCCAAACCTCACTGTTGGAAAGGAGCTTCTATCATTATTGGATTTAAAGGAAGAGGAAGTACTTTTCTCTTACCATCAAAAATTTGGCATTGATGACACCTGCTGGTTTCTTTATACACATCTGAAAATAATGTAGGCCAATAATAACCTGCTCTTAGAATTTTATTTGCAGTCACCTTCCAAGAATGATGTCCTCCACAATCTCCCTTATGAAATTCTTTGACTGTTTGTTGAGCTTCATTTTCTAAAAGACAGTTTAGTAACACACCTCCAGGGTCCTTCCAATAAAGATATTGATTTATAATACAAAATTTGGCAGCTTTCAATTTTATGGATCTCTCCCTTGACTTACTCAATCCTTTTGGTGCTTGTAAATTTCGAGGGACGTAAACAATATCAAAGTACCATGGAGATGCCACAAAATCAGCCATTACTTCCACTTCTGTATCTAACTGATTAGATTGGTGAGATAAGAAATTGATTTGTAAAGATTCACAATTTGAATTTGTCATCGTTTTTGCTAATCCTTGTCCCTTAATCAGCTTAGTAGGCTTTATTTCTATGTCGTACTCCAGTAATGTAGCTATCCATTTTTCCCTTCTGCCTTCTGGATCAGGTTGCGTCAAAATTCCTTTCACTGCAGCAGTTGGAACATGTGCGATTACATGTGAATGTAAAATATATACTCTGAAATATTTCAATGCTTTGACTAAAGCATATGCCTGTTTCTCCATGATGTCATATTTTAATTCTCCATCCCTCAACATTTTGCTAAAAAATGCTATGGTCTGTTCCAAATTCTCATCATTATTTTGCAATAAAACTGCTACTATAGTATACTCTGAAGCATACGAAAATACTGAGAAATCTTTGGTAAAATCTGGACTCACCAACACAGGAGCATCTAATATTGCTTTTTTTATTTTCCAAAAAGACTTTCTAGCTTCCGCATTCCATTTTATCTCATGACCCTTCTTCAACATATTTGTAATATTCATTAAGATTTCAGCAAAACTCAACACAAACCTTCTTAAAAAATTCACCTGCCCCAAGAATGATTGTATCTCCTTTTTACTTTTGGGTTCACCTACTTTCAAAATTGCACTCACCCTTTAAGGATCAATTTTTATTCCATCTTTAGATATTATATGACCCAACAACTTTCCTTCTTCCAATGCAAAATTGGACTTCTTTGGATTCAATGATATACCAAACTTCCTACACTTCATGAAAACTTTCTCTAGGTGATGCAGATGTTCTCTATCATATTTTGAGTATATTGTGATGTCATCCATGTAGATTACCACAAAATTCCCAATTTCTCCTGCAAAAGCAATGTCCATATCTCGCTGGAAAGTAGCTCCTGCATTCATTAGGCCAAAAGGCATCTTTGCATACATAAAAGTGCCCCAAGGTGTAGTAAATGCAGTTTTTTCTTGATCTTCAGGTAATAATTTGATCTGATTATAGCCAGAAAAATCGTCCAACATTGAAATTCTCTCAGCTCCAACTACTTTCTGCAGTATATGATCCATCTTTGGCAAAGGATAATTGTCCTTCATAGAAACTTTATTTAAATTCCGGAAATCTATACACAGTCTGATTTCTCCATTCTTCTTTCTAACAAGAACCAATTTGCAACCCACTTTGAAAATATTAGAGTTACAATGATCTTGGCATCAAATAAATTCTTAATTTCCTTCTCAATAATGGGAAGCAACTTAGGGTTTATCCTTCTGAGTTTTTTCTTGAAAGGTTTCTCCCCAGGTTTTATAGGAATAGTATGTTGTATGATAGATGTATCATACTCCTTAAGGTCTTCATAACTCCAAGCAAATACATCTGTATATTTTTTCATTAAATTCACATATTCTTCTTTTTCTTTTTCAATCAAATTCTTGGATAATTTTATAATCTTAGGATTCTCTTCAGTGCCAATATTCCTATCTTCAACGACATTCTCAACAGGGTTTACTTTGGGATTCTTAGCAACATCATTCTGATCAAAAAAAATTTCCGAAGGAATCAAACCTCTTGGTATGAAATTATTTTTTAATTGAATAATATCCTTTCCTCCTAGAGTTCCCTTTAACTTTTCATCACCCTCCTTTTCTTTCTCAGGTTCTGCATCATCTTGAAAGATTTCACCATCATCATTTTCGATGTCGATATGAGTATTTACAAATTCTCTTGATAGTTCTAAGAATCTTATGATTTGCATGTCATCTTTGAATACCTGCCAATATTTAGAATTATCGGGAATAGATCGTCTATTCACAATGTCCACCTGATATTCTTTCTGACCAGCAATAGGGGTTTTAAATTTTCCAACAACTACTGCCAAAGAATCTACCACAATATTTTCATGTCTGAAAACCACTTGAATCGTGTGCTCTGTAAAAAAGTTACCAATCATATCCCACACTTCATTCCTATAAGCCCTCATCTGGGGATGCTTGGTTTGATAACCGTCATTCACTTGGTTTATCACCAATTCTGCATCTCCTAAATTTTTTATCCTTTGCGCTCCTAAATCTTTCAAAGCATGCAAACCTAGTAATAAAGCTTCATATTCTACTACATTATTGGTGCCTTCAAATGTTAATTTATATGATAAAGATTTGAAATCCCGAATGGGAGAGATTATATACACACCGGCTCTAGCACCTATTTTTGCAGCAGATCCATCAAAGTACATAGTCCACAAACCTTCCCTTTTTTGTTTTGCCTCCAAAGCATCTTGTTCCATCATCTCTTCTTTCTTAATTTCTTCATACTTCTCCTGCAATGTGGCTTCTAAGTCACATGGGACAGTATCATTAAAGAGAATAGAAGACCCCAAGTCAGTATCGACAGCATATATATGATGAACTTTAGGTTTATCTAGACTGCTCACTACTTAAGGAGTTCTTTTTTCACTATACAACCTTATGCTCCCATCTTGAACAGGAATCGTAGCATATGACATATCCATTTGTAAACTACCTTTCAACTTTGAAGTCCAAGATCTTGACAACAATACCCCAAACTTAGGTGGAATATCTGCTACTACCAAATCCATGACTATAGTTTTAGATGGCAATTTATTCAGAGTCACTACCATATCTTTGATCAAACCAAGGAATTTTACTCTTCTAGAGTCAAAAGAATACAAATCTTTATAGGGTCTTGTCACTTCCAGTCCCAAACTTTCAACTACTCCCTTCAGCATTAAATTATGTGATGCTCCTGAGTCTAACATAGCATTGTGGACCACCATATCATGCACATTCAAACTCAAATAGAAAGGAGGGACTTCTTCATTTTCTAAATTTTCAACCTTTGACCCAAATGAAATAGTAGGATTATCATCATTCAACTCTAAAATATCAGATTGTGATTCTCCTTGACCTTTGACCATTTTTGTTATAGTATCTCTATATTCATTGTTTCTCAACAACTCGTTAAATAGAACATAAATTTTTAACTTTGAAATCTCATTTTGCAAATTAAAACCGGAACCAACCCTTTCTACATCAATTGGGGCCACTTGCTTCATTCTTTTGTCTCTTTGTATCTCATTTTCAACTTCTTTATTTACAAGAGATTCTTTTTGCACTTATTTTCCCTTTTCTTCATTTAGGGAACTTGTGGAAGGTTGATTTGGATTTGCGTTCCCCTTATTTATGAAAACCTTCCTGTTTCTCAATATGATTTTCCTCTGCACATTATCCATAGCATGTAAAGAACCCCTTTGATACTGTTCTGTCTCCCTTTCAAACTCCTCATTTCCACCTTCCTGTTCAAACATGTTATGTTCTTCTTCAGTAAGATATATCTCTGAATCCAGTTCTCCAAAAAGATGAATTTCATTTTCAGTAGGGTCCTATTCATCGGCAACATAATTCTCAGGAAATGGTGGTCGAATTTGTTCGTCTTCTTGATTTCTTGGGTTTCTTATGTCTCTCTGCCTATTTTGTGGAAGAACAGGAGGATTTGGTCTTCTAAAATTAGGGTTCCTGATTTGAGGGTCAGCTTGTTCTCTATTAAATCCCCTATTATCCATAGTTAATCTATCCATCAACTTTTCCATCATCTTCAACATCATTTCAAATTTGATATCATTAGTAGAAGAAGAAGCATAAGGCAAATTTTCTTCCTTTTTCTCCTATCAATATCTCTATGTTTCATTTTTCCACTTGCCATCATATTTGCTTCCACTTCTAAAGCATCTGTAAACATTGCAGCAAGAGTCGTTGATTTTCTCTCCCTTAATGAAAATGCAAAATCATTATCAAAGGCTCTAGCATAATGTAGTTTAGCAGCGGCTATAGAGGGTTTTATGTCTTCTGGAATAGAATTATAAACCCTCATGAACCTGCTTGAAAATTCATGAACATATTTGAAACCCCCTTTTTTGAGACTATTATACTGAGACAAGAGCTGTAAAGAATTCTGTTTATCATCCCATCTATCTAGAAATGCATTCTGGAAAGCCTGAAAATTCATTATGGACCCATCTGGCAAATCTTTAAGCCATTTATTTGCCTCACCTGACAAACTTTGAGCAAATAACCGCATTTTAACATCTGCATAATCAACTTCTTCCAAGTTAACGAAATCTTCAAACTTAGCCACATGTTGCTTTGCGGTTAGGTCACCTTCTCCATCAAATAAAGAAATTCTTTGGGAATAATTCTGAGGAAGGTCATGTAATAAAGCAGGCAAACGCAAGGGAGCAAATCTGGCTGCCATTGGTCTAGGTGGGTTCAAAGGAACTGAATACTTTTGAGTATTTTGAACAGCAAATGTTTCAACTTTTGTAGTCTGTTGTAAATCTCTCCAGAGGGAATCCAGCAAATAAGATTCTAATCTATGAGAATTAAACTCAGTATTCTTAAGATCAGACTCAGATTTAGTTTTCAACAAACTCCTTCCAACATTAACTTCCCATTCTGGATCAATAGGAGAATCTTGAGAAGATGATGCACCAAACAAAGGAAAACCTAACTTTTCTTTATCTTTTCTCTTAAAAAACTTTTCTGGATCTTCCAAACTTTTTAAGACTTCGGTATCAGAATTACCTCGTGTGTGTCTTCTCGAAGCTAGAATGACTCCTTAACTTTTTAAAAATTTTTACAATGGAATCGCCAGGGCAAATATACAACCTTTTTTACTGATAAAACTTCCTGTTTGCCCACAGAAATATTTCTTCAAACTCTGTCGTTCTCCCCAGGGAAGATGTGCACTTTCGTTCCCCAGCAACGGTGCCAGTTTGTTAACACTCAGAATGTACCCAGGTTGCAAAGGTAAATCCCAAAGGTAACAGCAAAAACCACTTTAGAAAGAAACTGGCTTTTATTTCCAGAGAGGGATCTCTCAAATATATATTTAACAAGGCCAGATATAAATCAACACTCGAAAATTATACAGATGGTTGAAACAATACACATAACCATTGGGCAATGGAGCCACATATACATAAAGATATCACAAAGACACATGCATGAGATTTTATCGAAGGCAAGATAACCATTCAATCACAGTCGCTCATTTAGTTCAAGTGGGACAGAAGAGATAATGAATAGTCCATCAATACAGAGCATCAAAAGATGAGTTCTATATTAACTTTAGTAGAAACATTTATAAAATATCCGAAACAATGATCAGAGCATAACCAATATGAATTCTAACCATTCAACACTATGCTTCAGATATGAAGAAAACAAAATTGAGTGTAACACTGGAAAAACAATCACAGAGGAAGAGAAACACTGATTGTAATGTAAATAGCACAGGAATCTCTGATAACCCACACACATTCAACTCTGTTATTCAAAAATATATGTCTTCATAAAACATTCATCAACAAGATGGGTTCCAACCCCCATCACATAAAATAAATGCAATTATATACATAAAATTATTTCTTCTTCCAAGAAGATTTATAACTGAATAACCTGCTTAATCAAAGTGTTGTAACTATATTCCTAACTACTAGGAATAAAATACTTGCTTCGATCCTAACAGATCATTAATTAAAATCAACTCGGTAACAAGGCCCGTCCAAGCAGCTCCTTTTCATTCGTCCGTCGCAATAAAAAATAGTTCTTCAAACAAGTCAACTCTACTTATATAGGAGCCCACTCCGGAGGCCGTCTTTAGCGGTTTCCTCCAAACTGCTTTTCCCCGCGGAATGCACCACAAACTGCTGCGTGTACCGTGGTTTCCATTCCGCTACCACTTTTCGCTTCCAATCATCGCACAACTCCATCCTCTGGATCCGTTAACGACCGTCGATGCATTTTCCCTTTATTTTCTAGTCGTCAGATGAGCCTACACTTACCCATTCCGCTGAGCTCCTTCGTTTTAACGAACGTGCAAGTTTACGGAGCGGACTTCACGTTGATCGTAGATTTCGTCGAACTGGATTTGTGACCGTTGATCTTCATATCTTGTTAACTATCTCTATATGTCTTTATCCTCTATGCATATTCATAGAGCGGATACATCATGAGCCGTTGATCTCCATTTCCTTTCTCTACACCGTTGGATCCCATGATAATTCATTGCTTACGCACCCCTTATCACTCTTTCACACCATTATATTTAATCAAAGTTTTCAAGGAACCATTATTTCTTCTTTACCATGGTCTCTTCAACCCTCTTCTAGGTAGAGGTGTTAACAATGAATACGGATGAGCCCATTTGGGAGGATCACCATCATAGATCCATGTTCCTCCCCAATACTAGTTCGGGCAGCTATGATTTTGCATCCTTGTTTCCTACTGATATTGGCAATGTTCCGCAAAGTCCTATATTGTTGCAAGACATAGATTCTGAAGGAAACCTTTGCAACATTACTCAAATGAACCCAATTGACATATCAGCCAAGCCTGATGTTATTGAGCACATTCATGTTGGGCAGAAATTCTCCACAGATGAATTTAAAGCATATAAGGCACTTTTTAAGGAATTCCATGATATTTTTTCCTGGTCCTATGCAGAGATGCCGGGGATTGAACCTTCCATTGTGGTCCATGAGATTAAAACTTATCCCATAGCTAAACCTGTTAGGAAGAAACTTAGGCAAGGGCATCCTAGGAAGGCCACAACTATTAAAGCTAAGATTGAGAAACTTCTGAAAGTTGGTTTTATTTATCCTATACCTCTAACGGAATGGGTATCGAACATTGTCCTTGTTAATAAAAAGCAGGGCACCATTAGAGTCTGCATTGACTTTAGGGATTTAAATAAAGCTTGTCTCAAGAACAACTTTCCTACCCTACACATTGATCAGATTATCGATAACTGTGCTGGAAGTGTCATCTTTTCATTCATGGATGGCTTCTCCAGCTATAATCAGATTGATATATTGCCCTTCGATCAGCATAAGATGGCATTCATTTTCCCATGGGGAACCTTTGCATATAAGAAGTTACCTTTCGGCTTGAAAAATGTTGGCGCTACGTTTTAGCGTGCGATGTCCTATGCATTTCACGACATTAAACATATTGTTGAACTGTACCTTGACGAACTCCCTGTGCATTCACAGCAATGGGAGGACCATCCTGGTCATCTTAGAGACATATTCCTAAGATGTCGTCATTATAATATACGGCTCAATCCACATAAATGTGTTTTTTGCGTTGAGATGGGACATATGCTTGGCTTTGTGGTAGCCAAAGATGGCATCTGGATCGATCCTTTGAAGATTGCTGCTATCATTAATTTACCAGCCCCAACCAACATCTTTGAACCCCAAAGTTTGTAGTGGAAGGCAAACTTTCTCTGTCGTTTCGTGTGCAATTTCGCTGAGAAAATGCACGGTTATATGCATCTCCTCAAAAAGAACACTCCATTCTTCTGGGATGACCAAGCCCAATGCGCATTTGATAATCTCAAGCATGCTCTGACTCATTCACCCATGATACACCCCCTAGATTATTCAAAGGATTTTCTCTTGTATATTGCTGCCTCCACTACTACCATCACCATGGTTTAAGCGCAGAACAATATCCACGGTCAGGAGCATGTGATCTATTATGCCAGTAAGAATCTTATTGATTCTGAAACTTGTTATTCACATGTGGAGAAGCTAGCTTTGGCCACGGTAATTGCTGTGCAAAACTTTCGTCACTACATTCTGCTTCGCACTACCACCGTATTGGCAGACCAGAACCCTATGTACTACATTTTGACTCGTTAGGTGCTCGGGGGCAAGTACTCCTGTTGGATCGTTATCCTTCAGGAATTTGAGCTCGAGTATGCCAAGGCTACATCAAAGAAATCCTTGGTTTTTGACGAGATAATATGTGACCTTCCCTGTGCTACCACAGAATCTGAGCCCAGCGATTCATTTCTAGATGAATTCCTATTCCTAATTAGCACTACTAATCCTTGGTATGGATATTTGTTGATTTATCTCCAGACCCAGCATTTTCAGCCGCATCTATCTTGTGATGATCATCACTGCATCCGTCGCCACGCAAAGTACTATCTTATCTTGAATGATACCTTGTATAGACATGGGATTGACTCCGTTCTCTAGTGATGCCTCACTCATGAGGAGGCCGAACACATGCTGAATGATTGCCACTCTGGAGCACGTCACGGTCATTTATCTCGGATGGCTACAGCCCAAAAAATCCTTCATCCCAGCTATTTTTGGCCTTCTATCTTCAAAGACTATCATGTGGCTGTTAAGAAATTCCCACCTTGCCAACATTTTTATCCCAAAAAGTGCACCCATCCTGCTCCACTTCACCTCGTCCTTGCCATTGGCCCTTTTGCCAAATGGGGGATTGACTTTATGCATTGTAATCCTACCTCAGCCGACGGGCATGGTTACATCATCGTAGCCATGGATTATTTCACAAAATGGGCTGAGGCCATGCCTACATATGCAGAAGATGGTAATACTACCGCTATCTTCTTGTTCAATCATATCATAGCTAGATTTGGAGTTCCGTAGTCCATTGTCACTTATCACGGATCTCCTTTCCGTAATCAAATGATGGAGGAATTGAGTGCCAAGCTAGGTTTTCACCATGAAAACTATACGCTATATTATTCGCAAGCTAATGGTTAGGTAGAGGCCATTAACAAAGTTTTGAAAACTATGCTTCATCGGATGGTGGAGATCATAAATCCAATTGGCATCTCATTCTTTTTTCCACTCTTTGGGCTTATCAAACTTCCATGAAAATAGCTATTGGTTTCACACCATTCTAGCTTGTCTATGGACTTGAAGCTCTCTTGCCGATCCAATGTCAGATTCCATCTTTACAACTTGCCGTCGAACTTCTCCCAGACACTTCTGCAGAGGAAGCGAGATTTTTGTACTTAAATAACCTTGATGAGACTCGTAGAGGTGCTGCCTTGGCTAATGACGCACATAAGAAATGCATCAAGGAGCAATATGATAAATCCATCTAGCCTCGTGTTTTCAATGAGGGTGACCTAGTTCTGACTTATGACCAGAGATATGACAAGCTAGGGAAGGGTAAGTTCGAGTCCATGTGGTATGGACCTTTCATTATTTCCAAGGTGTTAGAGAAAGGAGCCTATGAGTCAGTTTATTATGATGGAATCCCTTTGGGGAAACCTCGCAATGGGTTGTACCTGAAAAGGTAGTATACCTAGTTCTTCTTGGATGGTATCTTGTATATATGTATATTGATTTACTTTTAGTGTGCTTTCAGTATTTTCAAGATGGTTTTGAGTTTTAGTGTCCACATCTATTTATACCATGTTTTGTTCATGCATATGGCTTTCTATGGCTTCGCTGATGGTGCATTCCACCACACCTTGAATCTAACCTCGGCTGCTTGGGTTCTCTATTCCCCAGTTTAAGATTTGGTCAGTTCAAGAGCGGTTTGTTTAGGTCCGGCTACTAATAAGATCATCGAGTATGAAGCAGTCATCGGTCTTCTGACTAAAACTACCTCCCAGGATGTCCATGATCTAGTAGTTTTAATGGACTCTCAGCTCATGGTTTGTCATTTAAACCATGTCTACACTATTAGGAACCCGGTGCTCCACTTCCTCTTCCAGAGGGTACGTTTGTTAGAATGATCATTTGGAACCATTACATATAGGAATATCCCTAGGGAACATAATGTAGTTGCTGATTCATTGGCTAATTACATCCTAGATTGGCATATTGCCCATTCATGACGCTAAATCAAACATGGTACATTGTAAATAAACATTTAAAGACACATAGAACTCATAGAAAATGAATTTATCCATTTGAAACGTATAAACACCATGTAAAAGTCTATATATATATATATATATATATATACGAAAAAGTTTTACAAAAATAGGTCTCGAGACCTCATCTGAAGCACATAGGATTTCAGGAAAAATCATCATACAAAAATTCTAAAGCTATCAGCTTTCAGTATACATGTCTCATCCACTAATGGTGCTCGTGATAGCACATCACTACTCGAGCCACCCTGCATAGTAGCCTGCTGAACTGGCCTGGTACTCCTACCGTGGATCTCTGATATCTAGTCAGGAGGTCATCTATTATCAGCATCTGGGATGTCCAGAGTCAACCTCTCTAGGTTCTCCTCCAGCTCCCCGGTGATATCATCACCCTATGGCACAAAGCGAGCTCTGGCTTGCCTGTCTAATGGAGATGCTCCTCCAGGCCTCGCTGCTCCAACATCTGCATGAAGACAAACAGGTCTCGTCACTTATCATAAAAAATATAAAACATAAAAAACATCAAAACATTTTCCATTGTTAGGGTTTCTTGATTCTTACCAATGTCACCTCACTACCCTCCAGGTGGGAGTGGTAGGATAGGATCACCTATAAAATCTATGCCCGCATAGGAATAGTCCTCAACCATGAGCATCTGATCCTGTAGCCATCTAAAGAATGGATCATCGAACTTCACTCTGCCCCTACCCACTCGTGTGTGAGCCATGACCTGGATCCACCTTAGCATACGGGGGTCCCATGCTCTTAGACTCCAGAAAGTCACCTAGGGCCTCATCTGGGGGACCCGCTCAAAGAAGAAGCAAGCTAATATGGAACCAAAGCTGAACTACTTCAGCTCTCCCTATCGACATTTAGTCAGTTGATCCTTGAAGATTGGAAGCAATGCTTCCGCCTAGTTGAACACTGTAGGTGCCATAGCCTCTAGGGAATACAAAATATGTGACCTGGAAGCCGGATGTACACCCTAGCCCCTTGCAACCCTCTGCATGGTGAACAAGACAATCCATAGATCCCTATCTGTCACTACACTAATGGGGATTTTCTTCCCCGATGTATCTGTACTTGGTGCACAATGTCGATCTATGAGCTCTCTGGTGGTAATGTCCCTGCCATGGGAACCTGTCAGTAAGATGGGGGCACCCTGTCTCAATAGGGCAGTAAGGAAGTAGATGTCCTCTACCTCAACTGTAAGTATATGTGCCCCCACCTTGAAATATTGTTGTTCTGGATTCCACATTCTCAGTATGTGTTCCAGTAGTCTCTCATGGGACACCATGCTTGGTGTCTGGAAGAACTTTAAAAGCACATAGTTTCAGAGTGCGGCAATGCAAACCGGATTCCTTTCAGCAACCACATCCTTGTCATCATGTGTTATTTCCTTCCATATCACCATATTTTGGAAGCCTAGACCTGCCAAAAACAACAATGATTTGCATTAGTATCATCCTTGAATCATTGCAAATCGAAAGAATGAGTAAATTATGTTCATATCACTTGTTTAACTTCTCCACAGCTGGAACCACCTGTGCCCCATTGGAGACAGGCGGTGGCACCGCCTGTCCACCATATTTTTGGTGCAGTTCTCAGGTGGTACCGCCTATCCTGCAAGGGGTAGCCGCGGTGCCCAAAAATTGGATTTTACGGATTGCCAAATAGGCCTAAAACCCCACCAAATCCCAAAATAGAAGCTATGAAATGAAATATAAGGGTCTTAGCTGTTACTTGCAACTGACGAGACTGAAAACGGACGGTGGGAACTCTTGCAGGTATCAGTTGTGGAAGATCTAGCTAGAAAATGCTCCAAGTGTTCTCTGCTAGAGGTAAATCGTGAAATGTTGAATTTTTTACTATTTACTTGCCTCATATAGGCATTTTTGGGTCCAACTTACTATATTTTTTATTTTACATCATGTTCTATTCAAAATCTATTTTTCATAATCCCTTAATGTTGATTTTGGATGCATTTAACACTTGTTTATGAGTCATCTGCAGATTGACTTTAGTAAAATATTTGGAAAGTTTGTTTATGGCTTTTTCATACTTTCACAAAACGAAAAAGGTCATTGAGCATTTATTACGATACTTTGTCATGCTCGTTAAAATCTAGTATCAAAGTTCCGAGTCCAGTTCAAGTTTCTTTCTAGGCTCGTAAAATACAACATTGTGTAAAGAAATGTCATGGAGTCTTCTTTTCACATCTTTTTTCGGACTCCTTAAACATGAAAAGATAATCGAGTCCGTTTTCAAATATTTCTAGGCTCGTAAAAAGTGACATTGTGTAAAGAAACCTCATGGAGTTCTCTTTAAACCCTTTTTAGGATCCCTAAATACAAAAAGATCGTTGAGTGATCTTGTCTTCTTCACGCTTGTTAAAGTATTTGAAGAGTCATCCGTCTGATGGTAGGTTATCTCCTTTTTGGTTTGGATAAGACTATTTATGAGAAAGGAACACTCTAGCAAATCATGACTGGAAGAGTTCTCTAAGGTATGATTTTACACTTTTTCGGGCCTTGGAGACTAAATCATATGAAAGAGGACCCCGATGGAGTCTTCTTTCGTATTCATTCAGACTCTCTAAACATGAACAATACCGAGTTTTCTTTCAGTGGACTTGTTAAAAATTAAACATTGAGAGACCCATTTTGGGAATGAACCCCTCCTCTCTCAGGTTCGTAAAACATATGAGACTGGACTTGTCTTCTAACAAGCTATATCGAGTGTTTGTTACCCTCTTTGAACTCGTAAAACCGAAAAGAGGCACTCATCGATCATGATGGAGGAAATGGGAAAGGGAATCATTTTGCAAATTATGGCAGTTGTTTGTCGTTACCTTTGAACATGGCACTTGTCTGCACAATCATGTCAGTAAATTGGGTATTCGGCTGATCTCTGTGATGATCCACTTTCATGACTCATGCCAATCCTTTGAGTCTTTCAAGAGAATGCATTGTCCACTATCGCATTGTGTATCTGTCATGTCTAGTCATGTTTCCAAGTCATTTTGTCGTGTCAACTGATGTTCAAAGGGGATCTAAAGAAGTTTTACCTCTGCAGTCTACACAGTCTTTGTGTCAATATCTTTGAGTCATTCATATGGTTACTACATCTACATCATTCCAGAACTATGTTCCAAGTTTCATGTCGTCGATGTGGGACTCATCATGGCCCTCCTTCGACGAGACTACTCTCATTGACATCATCTCATCATCCGAGAAATAGTCTTAGAAACAATGTTTAGTACCTTGAGATCTGTATGCCTTAATGACAGATTCTCTCACTCTCAACATAGGTTCACATCATTGACCTTTGATCGATAGAATCGACTGGGTATTCGACATCAGGGCATCTATTCGCACTCAGTAGATTGTACTAGGGTACCTTGGGAATCATTGACATTAATGGTGATCTCCCTCGCACATGTTAATGGTTCACATCATTGGCCGGTAGTCAAGTGGTTTCTACCATGTTCGATTCCAGATCATTGTAATCACATGGATAGAATCATACTTTATGGAAGACAAGACGAAGACCCTGGGCATTTGTTTAAAAGAGGGCATTTGTTTAAAAGAGATCATTGCTTTTTCCCCAGGTTGCGATGGAGTTTTGTATATCTAGCATGGATCCACATTTGTATGGTCATGGCTATGCTCGAATTTGCGTCTGTATGACATAGATCTACATTGTATGTCTGGTATCTATGTCCAAGTTTGAGTCCTCTATCACATCAATCTACGCTATATTCTAGTAGCCATGCTTGTTTATTCCACTGATGGATCTGCCTTGTATTGGTCTACAGCTATGAGTTTGGTTACTTGTGTCTATGAGTCAACATACTAATGTACTTCAGATGCTTACTTGACTGCATACTCCAATTGAGACGACATTTTCATCTTCTGGTGATGACTTGTTCTCAAAGCTCTCATTTATCGTATCACTCTAAGACTCATGCTTTGGGGGGGCATCCTGTTATACCAAAATCCTATCACCATCATGTGATAAGACCTTTGACATACCTACTTGTCCCGAAATCCCAGCTTCCAGAGTGAATATTAAATGTTTTTTTATCAGTCTATCATACAAATTCCCAGCACTGCACATGCCCCTTTATCCAGGAGCAGTACCCCTGCTCACACCGCCTTTCATCGGTTGTCCACAAGCGATGCCACCACCCATTTCCCTTGTTCCATAGTTGGTTATTACCGGAACTACTCTGTCTTAGAAGGAGAAGCGCGATACCCTGGGTAAAAAAGGGAAAAATAGAAGCTTCTAGAGGGTTCTAGATGATAAGCCTCGAGATATCCCTTATCCCTACTGTTGTGGGTTGGTTGAGATCAAGATCCCTCATCCTAAGATATTAGAGGTCACCTCACCCACTAATTTCTCTACCATCTCTATCCATTAAAGCCCTATAAATATGAGCTCATAGCCATGGTTGAGGGGGGAACATTGAAGGTATTGTTATGCTGTTGGATTGATTCTTGGCCCAAGATCATTTGGAGAGAGCATAGAGAGCTAGAGTCGGAGCTTTTGGGAATGAAGAGCTAGTTTCATGGAGATGCATGTCAACACTAAGGCATGGTTGTAAATTTATTCATATTTCTAATGCAAGTTGATTTTTTGTCCCATATATATTGTTGATGTTTG
Organism: Pseudotsuga menziesii; assembly: GCA_001517045.1. NCBI lineage: Eukaryota > Viridiplantae > Streptophyta > Pinopsida > Pinales > Pinaceae > Pseudotsuga > Pseudotsuga menziesii. The sequence continues at coordinate 275,915 of LPNX010812311.1, forward strand.
ATTTCAGATATATATTGCTAGATTCCTTAGTCACTAGCATAGATTAGTAGATCATATTCTGGTTGCTTTGATTTGTTTCATGTTGAAATTTATTGCAGGTACACAGGTGAACTATCAAATCCTTGTATTCCAGATATCTACAGCATCTAGGGAGACTTATCAGCCTCTGTGATCTATTTGTTCTAGATCTGAACCATTCAGACCAGTGGAACACCTTGCTGTCCGTAGGAGGTGAAATATTCCAGCTAACAAAAATGGGACTTATAAGAAAACATACCAAAATAAGTTCTTGTGAGTTGGAAATCAAGAACCAATAGAATTTCAATAAAATGAGTCAACCATAATGGTTGAATTGACATATTTGTCATAAAAAAACTACTTTTTTTGTTTGTATTTTCGACATATCTCCCTATGTTTTTACTCAAATTTTGATCGGAAGAGCTAGTTGGATGCGGAATTTGATTCTGCATCTAATGAGTACCCACACTACATACTTTTGATGGACCTGGCTACCCCAAAACTAAGAAATACCTGAAAAAGCATGATGATGATGTCATCATCACATTTTTCCACGTATTTCTTGTTTTTGGGGTAGCGAGGTCCATAAAAAAATATGTAGCATGGGTACTCGTTGGATGCAGAATCAAATTCTGCATCCAATGAGCTCTCACGATCAAAATTTGAGTAAAAACACAGGGAGATATGTTGAAATTACGAACACAAAAGTAGTTTTTTTCTTTCTTCCTCCATAATTAATAAATATTATTTTATTATTTTATCTATTATTTTATTATTTTCCTTAGGAGGCCCATTTTAGACCCCAAAATTCCTCTAATGATGGTTTCTTTATTGCTTTTGTTTGAAGCATTTTGTCGCTTTTTGAAGTTTGTGTGTATTTTGGTTAAATATTGTGTTAGTCCCTTGAATGCTTATAGTTCTCATTTGATGCTTGATTTATCCATTTGTTGTAGCTTGAATCAAGATTGGTTTTAATCGGTTTCCATTGATTCAAGGTTTGAGAAAAGATATTTTTATTACATTTTGGTTGCGTGAATTAATTTTCTTCACTTTTTCAAATCTTGATTCTTTTATGCTGATTGCATATTTTCTTTGTAAATACTTATCATTATTCAAAAAAATAAATGAGCTCTACATATCTAAGTGAAGAGAAAAATGGTCTATGCACTAGGTTCCTATGAATTGATCGTAGGATACCTATTGGCACGATACGAACATTCATCTAATGCAATAATCAATTGGCATAATTACAATGCATAATTGCATTAGCCTCTAGTGACAACTGTTCTTCCAGAAGACTATCATTATCAACCAAAGAGCTTGTGAGGTTGTTTATACTTCATTGATGGTACTACTTCTCTATTGTTTAATTCCTGTATATTGTTGAGGCTGTTGCTTTGCTTTTTTTTGAGCTAGGTCATAGCCTTGATCGGGCTACTAAACCTTCCTGAACCTTCCTGAACCTTCCTAGGCTGATATGTGACTGCATTGATGATTCTGTGTTGGGTCGCAACATTTGTGACCTTGCTTGACCTTGTGGTATGTTGTAGATAGGGCCGTGAATTTTTGGGCTTCTATATATGGCTTGTGAATCTTGTGGGCTTCTAGATATGAATCATGAACACTTGTTAAATTGTTAAACTCATCCGTGATTGTTTAAAGGATGTTTGGATTAAGTTGTGATCATTGTGAGACCTCTAAGTTTGAATTGTAAATTTCCTAAGGTTTGTTCATCCTATTTGAAAGGGATGCAATTGTTTTAGGCCTGTTTGGAGTAGGATATGACTGCTGGTTTTTTTGACATGTTGATATAGGTCTAAAATAATGAATTAGTAGCTTCATTATAGTGATATATCATATCTAAAGCAGTCCCAAACTGATGTGTTTTCATCCCTTACAAGAATGGAAATAACTGAGCAGTGTGTGTACTCATTCTCCAGCATGTGTGGTGTACAGCTTCACCTTCCCTTCCCCTATCTTCTTAAAACCTCTATATCCATGCCTAGAGCTAAGTTCCAACAATTCCACCTTGATCCCAATTATTGGGTAATGTGACTTGTGAGACAAGGAAGGTAAATGATCCAATTGCTTCCAATTGCTTCCATCATCATGATCCCTGGTGTTACAACTGATTTTACCACACATGGTTGATCACACCTTTATGGCCTTCCCTGTCCCTTTGTAGACTCTGTATACCCCATGGACCATTTTTGTACCTTTGATGTTTCCAAGATCATCCCTAAAAACATGCATTATTTTCTAGACACGACTTTTAAACCTATTCTCGCGTGTATACATGGATTTGACCCTCAAACCTGCGTACATTAGGATGTGTGCAAAAGGCCAAATATTTTTGGAGTTTTCCTTGATGTGGATCTAAGTCACTTGTCTCTTGGCCTTCCATATGCCTTAAGATCGCTCGTATTTGACCTTCCATTACCCCATTGAAGAACTATATAAGGAACCCTTTGGATACATTGAAAGGAGAGGAATTGAAGAGCAAGAAAACTATAGTCCATTGTTTCCAGAGCTTATACTTGAGTCCGCATCCCTTTGTCCCTTGGAGCACTTTGTGTTCTTCCCAAGCTTTCCTTTTCTTGTGATCTTGCTATCAAGAGATGGAGGATTCAATGGGTGGAGGCCCAAGTGGAGGACGAAATTTCTCTAATTCGAAGACGTGCAGATAGAGGTTGTCACTATTGTAATCTTTGATTTATATTAATAGAAATATATTTTCCTATCTAATAATGTGTATTTAAATGAGTATTGAATCCATGGATGCTTTTAAATTCTTATATGTTATTGATTATATATGCTAGAGTAGGTCTAACACAATTATATATAGCATGCTTGTCTTGTTTGTTGAATGTTGAGAGACCAAATTATTAATACAAGAGAGAGTGGAAAAGCTCAACAGGTATCTACATCAACTGTCCGAAATAAGGCATGTTTCGAGATCCTTTGGTGTTAGATGTTTGGTTTCTCTTGAATATAGGAAAGGATTGATTACTACGGTTACTCTGTCTGTTGTGGTACCCCAATCCATAGGAAGTATTCTTCATAACATGATTGGCAACCATATTAAGGAGTTCCTAGTCATTTCCTTTGGGGGGTTTTATCAGCATTCAATGTTCTTGAATTGCTATGATTTCTCTGTTTCTGAGTCGGTTCTGAGGGCATGTTTTCCTGGTAGTGTCTAATAGAAATAAATTTTGTCTCAGCTTGTCTATTTGCCTTTATTTTTATCGCTTTTTCTTCCTGTACGCGAGTTTTTTCTTCACAGTCGCGTGTACACATGGTTTTTACTGGGATATCTGCGTATATATGCGGGTTTTCTGCACACAGTCGCGTATGCCCTGAGTTTTTCCTTTTAGGGGAAGATTAATTGTTGATGGATGAGTTTTGATGATTTTTGTGTCTCCTTGGATGCTTCTAGAGTCTGTATACACCTTTGTTTCTAACCAGAGACACTTTTTAGTTTGAATTTTTTAATAATGTTCTTGTCATTTCATTTTCTATTTTTTGTTTTGGGATTAGTGCATTAGGTCTCTTTTACCTTAGTGCTTTGGGTGGGTGTTGTTTGATAGTTCTTGCAAAGTCTGGGGGTGGTAGAGTCATTCTTTTGCTTTATTATCTCATTTTAATTCAAAAAATACAAAAATATTTTCTTCTTTGCATCATTATGCACCATTGCATTTTGCATTTTGCATGGTACTTGCACTAGGTTTGCTTGGAAAAGTATTAGTCAGACTTTTATATAGGAATGATTGCATCTTCATTTGAAGTAAAATTTTGTATTTCATGTAGTAGAATACCCCAATTTTCATTTGACACAGTGCATTTGCATTGATTGTTAGGTGTGCATTTTACTTCTTGTTGCATCATAAAACCATTAGTTGCATGATCATTTGCCCTTTTGAGTAATAAGCCAATTAAAATCAACACATAATAAAATGAATTACACTTTTTTCTTTTATAGGGTGCAGCAATAAGATTAGGTTTTAGTGTCTTGGAATAGTTCATTGTGAGTAAATTCTCCAAGATCACTAAATGAAACATGTATGTATCTGTCCAGGTGAGAGTGTGAAATTCTTTGGTATAATTAGTGTTTCTTAGGATCCTCCTCTTACAAGGAAGTTAAGCACGAGGAAGTGTGAGTGGTTATTGATTGGGATGACCCCTGGTCATAACTGAGTAGCACCAGAGATATTTCTAGGATTGTATTTGTATCTGGGGGCTCTTTCGGGAGTTTCAGGCTTTTCTACCCTGCCCATACGGTCAATCCCACCTGCAACTATCCCCCTGAGCATTGATTATATTGAGTTGACTTTAGTTTCCTTACCTAGGTTATCAAGGGGGTACTTCACAGAGGTTATTCTACAGGTGTCATGTCCAAGTAGGGGTCGAACAACATAGTCTCTATATGCGTTGAAGCTGAGGGCCACTATAATTGGTTATGAACCTCCGCTTGTTGTGTATGGGAGTCTCAAGCCTCTCCTAGGTGAGACATACCTGCTTCATTCTGGAGCTCACATATCCTACCCTTGTTTGCTTGTGATTTGGATTTACATTGTATAGGTGTATGCTCTATGCACGATATCTTTCCTAGGGTTTGCGTAGTTAGAAAGAGTCTTTTTCATTTTTTTAATCATTGTGGATTCGAGTACGGCACTTCACCACTCTTGTCGTTTAGTAGGGCTTCCGCTTTCCACATCTCCTCCTCTGTTGGGAGAGAGAAACAGATAGTCCGTGCAGACTACTTCTCACATTGATTCACACACGATGGGAGATTGCGAGGATGAGATTCCTGAGATGTCTTCTCCACCTCAAGAGGTTGGGGAGGAAGATTCTACTCCTGTATATGATCCTTCACTAGAAATACCTTCACATTTCGGTTATGATACCTCATTCACAGGTTGTCGGTATTGGTTTCCAGGTAACAAGACTCATCATGAACCCACAAGCACTAGTCATGTTCATTATGGCATGCCTAATATCCCTGCACATGATCCGACACATCATGCCGAGTAAAAAATTGAACCTAGCACTATGCCTGGGGGCACTCCTATTCCTTTCCATGTAGAGAGATTTGGGAGAAATAGTCACATTGCACCTTCCATTCAGGAGGTGGAAGCTACCTCACATTTTCTCCCTAGACCTAGTGTTAGTATTCATATGTAGATACCAAAACCGAGATGAGTGACCATAGGGAATACCACTTACATCCCTTCACATGCCCCTTCATCCTCAATTCCTACTCCTTCAAATGCATTTTTGACAACCCTTCCTCCCCCTCATTCACATGGTCCTTCGGGTCGAAATGTTGCTACTAGTCATGTTCATACTGCTACTACTTGCACAGTAGTATCTCAAAGTCAAGTATCTCCTATTGTCTTGGGAGGTCATATTCCTATTTCTGGATCGTCTTACGGTCCATTGCAAGGAGTTCCCCATATCCCTACTTATGGAGCTTCTCATGGGACATCCCATGGGACATATTTTGGAACTTCTCATGGACAATCTTATGGACCGTAGTATGGACAGAGCTATCAACGTTATGGGTACAGTTATCAACAACCCACTTACTCCTCTAATTATGGCTTTGTAGCACCACATATTCAAGGCACACCACATCATAATGCTTCCATGCAGCCCTACATGGGTCAAACGAGAGGAGGATATTATGGCCAAGGCCATGGTATTTATAGTAATCAACCTTATATGAACCAAAAATATCGAGGAGCATGGCATAGACCAACTCAACCTAGGCTCCCTTTCCTCGCAACGTTAAATTTACCTGACTTGTCAAGACTAATGAGTGATCCGATATCTCATGACCCGGCTTGGACAGCTATCCCTAACAAGCTTCCCTTGAACATTCCCAAATTCAAGGGCAAAGTAGGAGAATATCCTAGTGAACATGTCACTACCTTTCACCTTTGGTGCTCTTCCAATTCCTTACATGATGACTTAATCCGTTTAAGGCTATTTCAATGCACCCTCACCGAGCTTGCAGTGAAATGGTACATAGAGTTACTGAGGGGGGCATTCATTTTGTTCGATGACCTTGCTATGACTTTCCTCATTCAATTCCATATACCCGTACATTAGGACATTGGTACAGAACTCTTGTCAACATCTCGACAGGACAAAGGGACACATATCTCGGACCATATCCAAGAGCGGCATAGACAGAAGAGGTTGATTAAAGATTTCATACCGCCATATTTTCTCCTTGAGTGGTTGCTTAAATAATTGCTACCTTACATCGCAAAGGATGTTCCTACAGCCGAAGTTCAGAATGAGGAACAAGCAATTTTTAGGGCACAAGAATTGGATTTGATTTATGCTCAATACGGACTATTATATGAGATCATACCTAATGCTCCGCGTTCTAGTTTCGATCCCAAGATCAAGATTAGACCACATGCCGATGGCATTGTGGGTTGTACAAGTACCAAACCTATGGATTCGGTTGTGAAACAAGTGATTCAATTGTTTATTAATCAATCTGCTTCGAGACAAGCCATGGCTTCATCTCAACCCACCCAAACGACGAGTGTACTTTCCATGCAATCATCAGACCAGAAGGGCAACTAGCCGCTTGGAAGGAATAAGAAAAAGGGTAAAAACAATCATAAGGGTGGGAACGAGAATGAAAATGCCAATTTTAATGACAAGAATGACCGCAATGCTGGGGGGGACAAGCAGTCTAGATCTGAGTGGAAGATTATTACGATTGAGTAGTATGTTTTCCATTTAATGGGAAGATTGTTATGATTGATCGGACATCATTCAAGAATCCGAGTGTTAATGCATCGTCGAGAGCTTCTATCCCGATTATCAATCATTCTCAGCAGGCAACTGGGAGTGTGGGTTTAGGTATGTATCCATCCCTTATGGGGACATTTACTTGTCTTGCACCTGTTCTAATGATCGGATCTAGTTTCAGTGGGGCTTCATCTTCATTGAATTCGATGTATTTTCACACTACCAATATGGAATATCCTTGGATTCTTCCTTCACCAAGTTCTTCGAATAGACCTATCAAAACGGACGTGTCTTTGCCTGCAGCAATGATAGCATATCAAGTGAATCTTGATTGCGTTGTAGAGCTTAGTCCTTCCTATTTGTAGATGGAGGAGGAGGACCCGTATGTGCTACCTGCATGGGTAGTTGAGTCCTCTCATGCACATGATTTCCTTGATAGTGTTTTTCCATCATATGAAGCTATTATTGAGGCCATGTTTGGAGTTGATCCACCTTGGGAATAATTATATCATAGATCTTATTTTCTTCCCTAGCTTGACCATTTGGAACGTGAGGAATTTAGGGATATTCTTAGCAAGAATATTAGTAGCCATGTGGTTCCATTAAGCTCTCCTAGTCAGATGGCGGATGGGAACATGGAAAATATATCACCTACTATTCTTATCAATATCTCTCACGATCCTGGCAAGATTGAGAATGTCTATTTTGGGGAAGAATGTTCCCATGCTGATATTCAGGAGTATACCGAGCTGTTTAAAGAGTTTTGTGACATATTTGCTTGGTCATATGAGGAAATGCTAGGTATCGATCCTCGTATTGTCGAACATGAAATTAAGACCTATCTGAATGTGAAGCCTGTTTGACAACATTTGCGTGTGGTGAATCCTAGAAAAGCACCCACGATTAAGGATGAGATATAGAAGCTTTAAAAAGCCGGTTTTATCTATCCCGTTCCCTTTATGGAGTGGGTTTCAAACCCTGTTTCGGTTGATAAGAAGCAAGGAACGATCCGTATATGCACTGATTTCTGTGATTTAAATTGTGCTTGTCCTAAGGATAATTTTCCCACACCATTTATTGATCAAATTTTGGATGAGTGTGCAGGAAGTGAGGTATTTTCCTTTATGGACAGCTTTTCCGGATATAATCAGATTCAGATCAAACCCAGGGATCAACACAAAACTGCATTTATTTGTCCTTGGAGTACGTTTACATATCGAAAGATGACTTTTAGTCTTAAAAATGCCAGAGCCACATTTCAGCGGGCTATGACCTTGATTTTTGACGATCTCAAGTTGATTATCGAAGTCTTTTTGGATGAACTTGCTACTTATTCTCGGCTGAGAGTGCGTCATCCCTACCGTTTGAGATTAGTATTCGAAAGATTCCGCCACTACTTGGTTAGGATAAAAACCCATAAGTGCATCTTTTGCATGAAGTTTGGTCGCTTGCTAGGGTTCATAGTTTCCAAGGAGGGTATAAGAGTCAATCCCTTAAAGGTTGAGGCAATACTTCAATTATCTCCCCCGTGAAATATTAGACATCTTCAATGTTTGCAAGTCATGGCAAATTTCTTACAGATATTCGTGGTTAACTTTGCCAATTTGACTAAAGGATTTATGCGTCTATTAAAGAAGGACACTACCTTTTTGCTAGGATGAGCGAGCCTAGGAGTCCTTTGATTCTCTTAAGTGAGCCTTAGCATCGACCCCCATGCTTAGTCCACCCAACTATAGCCATGACTTTTTTATTTATGTGGTCGCGTCCATGGAGACAATTGGTATGGTTTTGGTTCAGGAGGATGAGGAGATCCATGAGCATGTCATATATTATTTGAGCCGCAACCTTATAGATGCAAAATTCATTATTCCCATGTGGAGAAACTTTCCTTAGCCACCGTTCATGCGATTCAGATATTGAGACACTACATTCTCCTTCGCCAGACCTTCGTGGTAGCTCATGTCAATCCATTTCAGTTCATCCTCACTAGAATGATGATCAGGGGAAAGTATAGTAAGTGGATTTTTATTTTGCAAGAATTCAATATCGAGTTTATTTCGGTGAAATTGAAGAAATCATTGATTTTTGCAGAGCTCATTTTTGATTTTCCAAGTGAGGAGGAGGAGGAGGTTTATGAGGATACATTTTTCGATGAGCATATTTTCCTTATCTCAACTATGGATCCATGGTATGGGGATATCATCATATATTTACAAACGTTGAAGGTCCCTACTCACCTTTCACAGGATGAGCAATGATGATTATGTCACGTATCTAAGAACTACCTTATAGTGGATAACACTTTGTACCTCCATGGGGTAGATTCCATTTTATGTCATTTTTTAGCCCATGAAGAGGCTGAGGTTGTGCTAAATGATTACCATGAGGAGTGTGTGGTGGTCATTTATTTGGGCTTTCTATAGCCCAAAAAATATTGAGAGCGGGATATTTTTGGCCGTCAATCTCCAAAGATTGTGTCAATGCGGTCAAGAAGTGTCACCCTTGCCAGGTGTTTGCACACAATATGCAGTCACATCCTACCTCGTTACATCCGATTATCACCGCTGGTCCCTTCACCATGTGGGAGCTTGACTTCATGGATTCCAACCCAGCTTCAGCTGGGGGGCATCATCATATTATAGTGGCTGTTGATTATTTCACGAAATGGGCCGAGGCTATTCCCATGATTAAATCTGATGGTGAGACAGCCACGCATTTCATATTCAACCAAATTATTACTTGGTTTGGTATTCTAAAAGAGCTTGCAACTTACCATGGTAGGTACTTTCAGAATCAAATGATGGAAGGGTTGGCCTCAAAGGTAGGGTATAAGCAAGATCACTCCTCTTCTCATTACCGTCATGCAAATGGACAGGTTGAAGTAGTGAACAAATCACTTAAGTCCATTCTCCAATGAACCATCGTACAAAGAAAAAAAAATTGGCATATAATGTTATATCCTGCTTTGTGGGCCTATAGGACTGTGGTTAATACTGCCACCGGTTGTTCTCCATATCAGCTCGTACATGGAGTGGAGTCTGTCTTGCTGGTTGAATGTGAAATCCCTTCATTGAAGCTAGCTATAGATATTTTACCAGACACTTCTGCATTGGAGGAACATTTGGTCCACTTAGAGCAACTTGATAAGCAGTGCCTAGATGCCTTAGTGGCTCTAGAAGTAAATAAGCGTCGCATTAAGGTCCAATATGATAAGTCTGTCTATCCGAGGAGGTTTAGTAAAGGTGATTTGGTCCTTTTGTGGGACCAAGCTAAAGAACCCTTGGGGGCAGGGAATTTGAGTCCCATGTGGCATGGTCCTTACGTAGTCAAACGTGTGTTAGAGAAGGGTGCCTATGAGCTGGTGGATTATGAAGGGACAACCTTGGTGGAGCCTAGAAATGGGCTCTATCTTAAAAAATAATATGCATGATCTTCATCCAGGGCTAATTATTGTATAGTTTTTTGCATATTTAGGTTTCCTTATGGTGATCGGGTTTGTTGATTAGCTTTCATTTCTTATGGTATACGTCAATGGAGTCTTCCACTTACATAGGATTTGCTGATGGTGCTAGCTGCCACACTTAACACTCAGCCTCTACTACTTGGGTGATTTATACTCCTACGGGTCAAGTATTATCTTTAAGAGGCATATGTTTATGGCCTTCTTCAAACAATGTTGCTGAGTATAGTGCCATTATCGAGCTATTACGAGATTCCATTTCACATGGCGTTCTCTCTCTTGAGGTACGTCTTGATTTGCAGTTAGTAGTGTCACAGCTTAATGGCTTATATCGTATTAGGGATCCAACATTATTACAAATATTTTTATGTGTGATATTGTTAAAACAAAAATTTGACAACATAACATACATACATGTTCCAAGAATTTTTAATCAAGTTGCTGACTCATATGCTAACTATGTGTTAGATTGGCATTTGTTTCATAGACCATNATATGTAAATAAATAAAATCGATCATCATAAAAGTTTTTCATTAAAACATCCAAAATGTGACATCATAATACATAAGTGTCATAATAAAAAAATGGGGCTTCCGAGCCACCAAAATATAATACATGGTAGTACAAAAATGAATCACTCCCAGGTCTCTAGGCCTGTGGAGAAGGAGGGGAGTTCTGATCGTGGTAGCACACCATGTCTCTAGCTAGTCATCGAAATAACTGAACCCATGCTCATGGTACACCAACCACCTGATGCTGCATGGCCTCAGGAAAGTCCTCGACTTGCGCCATGGGTACCCTGTGTGTCAAGCATACAAAGTTTGTGTGGATTATTTGGAGCATTCGCTCCACATCCACACCCATAATATCATCTCCTCTTCCCCTCCGTCTATGACAAGGGAAACCATCAGGCCACCATGGTCCAACATCTTCATACATATGACAGATTGTTACTATGTGTCGTCACACCAAAACATGTCTTTTGAGTCTATATATCAAAAAACACAAAAAAATTTGATAACTCAAAAAAATTTAAAAATAGGGTTTGTGATTCATTACCAATATCACCGGATGCTGCTCCTGGTGGTAGGGGCATGTCTGGATCTGCCCAAAAATCTATTCCCGCATAGGGATAATCATCGATGGCAACAATCTGTCGTCGCCACCATGGAAAGAAGTCAGCTGGGTAGGGTTTAGAAACCCTACCTCTACCCAATCTGTGCATAGCATCTGCCCAATGTCATTGGGCCATATCTTGAGCCCTGTGAGGAGGAACGTCAACTGTAGGGATTAGCCCCGGTACACGCTCAAAGAAGAATGTGCTCAGTATGATGCCGAAACCAAAGTTTCATGCCCTGCCCATCTTGCAGTCACTGAGCTGCTACTTCATGTTACTTAATAGTGTAGTGATCTAGTCATAGACTATAGGTCTCATGCACTCCACTACATAGAACATCAATGGCCGTGAGGCCTGGTGGAGTGATGCTAGACCAACTATCCTGCTGAGTGCCAATAGTATGGCCTTCAGGTCTAGTACCTAGATGGATTTTGTCAGGATTTGACTCCCAACCTTTTCCATATCCATAAAATAGTATACTGCAATGTAATCATCAATGGTGAGGCCACCTCCAGGCCCGCGAGAGCGTAGGTTCACCATCTCTCCCCGTTGAGACAATCCAGTAATGAAATATATGTCCTCCACCTCTATAGTGAGGGACATCTTGTCGATATGAAAGGACTCTGAGTCTAGATCCTAGTAGTCTACTAGCTCTGTAGAAGTCTTGGTTTGGCCCTCAAGCTGCCAAGACACCAAAACTTGTATAGCCCACATACACGTAGATCTTGTTGAGCCATTAAATCACCCAAACAGCTTCTTCTACATCTCCATGTTCCCTCTCCCTCCATTCTAGAAACATCCTACACATTAAAAGTGATTTTTGGTCAATATATTCCTTAAAAAAACTTTGTGCGCGGCCGCATACGTGAATTTTTGTAAAATAGCCGTGTATGTATGTGGTTTTGGACGATTTTTCTGCATATAGCCATCCCTATATGAGGAAAAAGCCCCGATATCCACGTGGGCTGAAACGATCAATATAGAATGGACTAAAAATCAAATTTGATCATGGAAATTTAAACAATTTGCATGAAAATGGAAGAGGAGGACATGAGAAGTTGCCTGGAACAAACGGTGTCGAATTTTGCTGGACGAAACTCCCAGAATTTGCGTTGGAAGTTCTGAGCTCAAATGGGTAAAGCTTTCAAATGACATGTAATTTTTGAATTTTTTACTATTTATAGAAAAAATTTGAAATTTTTTACCCCCTTTCTATAGTTTTGAACCATTTCTGACCATTTTGGACCATTTTGGACTAATCTGATGATGTAGGAGTCCATTTTGAGCACCGTTTCGACCATTGTTTTGACCTGTTCATGTTGCTTTTAGGTATTATGTCTAAACTTACATATAGGTTAGATTTCACATCCATTTTCACTTCTTTTCATGACCTTATGACCATTTCATTATAACCTTAGGTACGAACCCATTCTATCTTGTCACAGAACCTTCTTTTTGTTTTAGAAGTGACATGATGTGAATGGTAGAGCTTGACCATACATGGGTGCCCTAGTTAGCTCCTTTGTTGCATTTGGTTCCCATGCCGACATTTTTCCATTTAGGGTGTGGGATTCCTTTGTATATTATCGCCATGTCTTTATGCAAGAGCCTCATACTCCTCTTGATCTTTTTGTTGGCCTTTGTCCCCAGGACTCCCTTATGTCAAGCTGTGATTGCATTATCATGAGTTTTTCCTACCTCATTGAGCCTTATGTTGACTTCCTTGACTTTGATTATCAACTATATATCCCAAGCTTGTCTCATGTCTAGCCACGTAGAGCCATTTTATATATCCTTTTCAGCTTGATTCCCCATTTTTACTGGGAGGGGACTTTCCTCCGAGTGTCGTTATCCTACACATGTGTCCTTGCATTGAGCATAGGTATGTTCCGTTGCTTGGAACTAGTTTGTTTTCCCATTGACACTCGTCTCCTCCTAGTCTGTAACTATAAAACACTTTTATTCTTTCTCAAGCTTTTCAAAATATTTGAAAATTTCCAGAATTAAAAAAAAAAAAAAGCCAAACAAGAAAGGATGTTATCTTTTGGAAGCAGTTAGGTCATGTCACCTTCAAACAGAGCACTATATATCACATCCATTGGTTGGGTTAATAGTTTGACTTTAGGATATGTACTCATTTCTCTGATTTTATCTCCATTGACTGGTAAAGCTTCCAGCCTCTATGGAGCCTCTATCGATGCCTCCTGTGTCGTAGAGATGTCCCAGTTTTGTATATCGAGTCTATGCTTCCTACATTTAGTCACCATTTTCCTTTAAGCTCTTGTTTGAAGGAAGTTGAAACCTGAGTCGACCATTCCTCAGTTCTCTTGAATTTTCATGTCAGCCATTCCTGGTACTGATACTAGTTTGTGCACTTTATGATCAAGTCCTTCCACATTATACAGCCTTGCTGAGTACCTCATGATGGATGATGAGGGATGCATTAATGCCCTCCTTCCAGCAGATTACATCCCATCGAATTCATATCATTAATTCTAGGATAGGAATCTAGAGTTATTTTTGAGTGCATTGAGACTTGCAGTCATCAGTGGCAGGTTCTCTCGCCATTGACAGTTTTGGGAATACATAAATGTCCCCTGATTGATGGATCCTCTCAAGTGTTTGACCTCAACACATTTATTCACACTTGTTACTTTGCACTCTATTACCTTGATTCCCATTTTCATTATCGGTGGGTGATCTCACGTCTGTTAACGGTTTACATCAATGATTGGTAATCAAATGATGGACTACTATGTTCGACCTCGACAACTCTATTCGCATAGTAGGACATGTACTTGTATCGGATTGTGTAGAAGACCTTCTATATTGGTGGCATTTCATATATGCTACCTCCTTGATCGTTCCAGTCTTCATGAGATCTCAGCCCTCGTAACTTGATTCCAGTGTATGTCAGATGTTTCCAGCCATTATGGAGATCTTGATCCATTATATATCTTTATCTTTCATGGAGATCATGATCCTTTTGTATATCCTCATCATGGACATTCTGATTTATCTATATTGTACGTGGCAATGACCACACATGTCATATTTTGTATCATGCCTATTCATGGCCATTGTACTCTTATGTATCTGGGACTGCTATATCTACTTGCAGTTATGTGTAGAGTTTGATCATTGTATTGTACTATTGGATGGCTGGTTCTTCCACCTAGTTCTTCATCACTCCACTTCTGGGATGGACTTATAATTTATTTTGGCCATTGTATGACCCCTCTGACCACACACATTAGGGGGAATCAATTACAGCTGATTTTACCACACATGGTGGATCACACCTTTATGGCCTTCCCTGTCCCTTTGCAGACTCTTTAGACCCCATGGACCATTTTTTTACCTTTGATGTTTCCAATATCATCCCTAGAAACATTCATTATTTTCTATACATGACTTTTAAACCTATTCTTGTGTATATATGCGGATTTGACCCTCAAACCCACGTACATCGGGATGTGACCAAAAGGCCAAATAGTTTTGGAGTTTTCCTTGATATGGATCTAATTCACTTGTCTCTTGGCCTTCCATATGCCTTGAGATCGCTCGGATTTTACCTTCCATTACCCCATTGAAGCACTATATAAGGAACCCTTTGGATACATTGAAAGGAGAGGAATTGAAGAGCAAGAAAACTATAGTCCATTGTTGCCGGAGCTTATACTTGAGTCTACATCCCTTTGTCCCTTGGAGCACTTTGTGTTCTTCCCAAGCTTGCCTTTTCTTGTGAGCTTGCTATTGAGAGATGGAGGATTGAAGTGGTGGAGGCCCAGGTGGAGGACTCAGTTTCTCCGATTCGCAGACATGCCGACAGAGGTTGTCACTATTGTAATCTCTTATTTATATTAATAGAAATATCTTTTCTTGTCCAATAATGTGTATTTAAATGAGTATTGAATCCATGGATGCTTTTAAATAATTATATGTTATTGATTATATATGCTAGAGTAGGTATAACACAATTAAATATAACATGCTTGTCT
This sequence comes from Pseudotsuga menziesii, assembly GCA_001517045.1. Classification (NCBI taxonomy): domain Eukaryota; kingdom Viridiplantae; phylum Streptophyta; class Pinopsida; order Pinales; family Pinaceae; genus Pseudotsuga; species Pseudotsuga menziesii. The sequence continues at coordinate 291,283 of LPNX010812311.1, forward strand.
TGTTTGCTAGATGTTGAGAGACCAAATTATTAATACAAGCGAGAGTGGAAAAGCACAACGGGGATCTACATCAACCATCTGGAATAAGGTATGTTTCAAGATCCTTTAGTGTTATATGTTTGGTTTCTCTTGCATATAGGAAAGGATTGATTTTTCCGGTTACTCTGTCTATTGTGGTACCCCAATCCATAGGAAGTTTTCTCTATAACACCTGGATCTTGATTCTTCCTCTTCATCATGGTGAAGGTTATCAATATTTGTTAAATTCTTAATATTGAGGAAGATCAAAGTAGAGCACCTCTTATTTCTTCAGATACTTCATCTTCTTCTAATAGGCTTCTCTTTTGTGGTTATTGAATCCATATGAGTTCACTAAGGCATATATTATATCTAGGGGAGCCTCAAATTCCATGTCTTTAATGGTGACTATGGCTCCCTTTGGCCTATAAAAGGAATAGTATGGTGGGTCATATAGAACTTTGTTAGATTTTTATCATTCAAGCTAGCATTATGATATTAGGATATTTAACTGAGAGAGTAACATGCATAGCAATAAAACACAGAAGACAAGAGACACAAAGAAGTTTCCTCAGGGAAACCATAAAGGAGGAAACCCCGCAACTTCTTTAGAGATAGAATCAGCACCAAAATGAAAACCCGAAAACATAAAGATGATCTCTCGATAGCAGTAGCCTCTCTCTTATCCCAACAAATTCTCTCTCACTCATGCACCCCAATGAGTGAGTGCATGTGTGTTGTAAATAGAGAGGCTCACTCTCTATTTATATTCTTTTGTTCACTTGAATCCCACTCCAACATGTTAGCCTCACTTAACAATTACTTACAAGATCCGACATCTCTAGGAGTGTCTAATAACCCTAGTGCCCCACAACTTGTGGGGACTTTCCCTCCTTCGACCAACAAGGAGGGCTATCCTTCATACAACGGTGGGAACTATTGCCCTGATTTACAATGACTCACCTAGGGTCGACTTCTCTAGCATAGTTTAATAACCCTAGGGCCCCATAACTATGGGAACTTTAACCCTTGACCAATAGGAGGGTTACCCAAAATGAATTGACATGACTGGTTTACATTATATAAACTCCTGATCGGAACATCAGGGCATGACTTGACTCAATTAAATTACAGACACGTCCCAGAATAAACATTGGGGTACAATACATAAGATATACGGATGAATACATTCCAAAGTTACAAATACATTAACACTCCCTATTAACTAGGAAGGTATTCTCTCGACACAATTTATCAGCACAAGTCTTCTTCTTTGTCTCATCTGGATCATCATCGAGTCCTCGTCATCTTCAAGTCATCTTCATTTGGATCTATATCATCACTCAATTTTGATCATAATCACTAGATCTATATCATCACTCGATCTAGATCATCATCACTGGATCTGGATCATCACTCAATCTGGATCATCATCACTGGATCTAGATCATCACTCGATCTGGATCATCAATGATGGAACATCATCACTAGATCATCATCACGGGTGCTATCTCATGATTCTTCTCGTCATAGGAAGTTCTATAGAGCCATCCCTTTTTCATGCTCATTGTAGGCCTAGCCTCCATGTAGATCTTCTTGGTCACTTATATCTGACCCTAAGTCAGAATGGCCCGCCCAGCACTTACATTTGACCATGAGAGGAACACATCCAACACCATGTCAGAAAGGTACACCTAGCGCTTACATATTACCATGTGGGAACACATCCCACAACCCTATCAAAAAGGCCCAGCACTCACATCCGATCATGCGGGAACACATCCCACAACCCTATCAAAAAGGCTTAGCACTTATATCTAGCCATGTGGGAACACATCCTACAACCATGCTAGAAGGGCTCTGCACTTACATCTAGCCATGCGGGAACACATCCTGCAACCATGATAGAAAGGCTCTGCACTTACATCTAGCCATGCGGGAACACATCCTACAACCATGCTAGAAAGGATCTACACTTACATCTAGCCATGTGGGAACACATCTTGCAACCATGCTAGAAAGGCTCTACACTTACATATAGTCATGCGGGAATACATCCTGCAACCATGCTAGAAAGGCTCTACACTTACATCTAGCCATACAGGAACACATCCTGCAACCATGCTAGAAAGGCTCTCAAACCCAGGTTGAGGATTCTTAGTAACTGACCAGGTGCCTCCATTCTCCTAGAGAATAACATCATCCCTTATATCTGATCAAGTGGGAACACATCCCTCAATCACATCAGAATGGCCCTACACTTATATCTCATCATGTGGGAACACATTCCTCAATCACATTAGAATGACCCTCATTCCTAGACTGAGTATTCCTGGTAACTGACTAGGTGCCTCCATTCATAGAATGGCATTCAACACTTATATATGATCATGTAGGAAGCAATCATACAGTCACATCAGAATGGATTAGCACTCATATCTGAAATGGAAGAACCAATCCTCTCACCATGAAAGAATGGCTCAGCCCTTACATCTAACCATGGAAGGAACCAATCCTCTCACCATGTCAGAATGGCTCACGGACTCATCACTTCCCCTTGGAAGGAACCTCGATATGGAGAACACCAAGCTTCTCCCTAAAGTACTCAAACTTCACTCTGGCTAATGGCTTTGTCACTACATCAGCTATATGTTCGTCCATTGCAACATATTGGAGCTTCACTGCTCCACTTTGCACCATATCCCTGATATAGTGATAATTGATCTCAATATGTTTCGACTTGTCATGGAACACCAGGTTCTCCGACAACTTCACACAACTCTGGTTGTCGCAATGTATACAAGTAGCATCCAATTGGAGATCAAATAAATTAGACAGTAGCTTCCTCATCCGTACTGCCTCACAACTAGCTGAACAAGCTGCGACATACTCTACTTCAGCTATACTCAATGCCACACATGATTGCTTCCTGCTAAACCAAGAGATCACACCTGATCCCATACTGAAGGAACACCCTAAAGTGCTCTTCCTATCGATGGCACTTCCTACCCAATATGAATCAACATAACCTTCCAGGTTAATCTTTTGATTCACCCCATACTTGAGCCCATAATCAACTGTACCCTTTAGGTACCTCAGAATACACTTCGCAGCAATCAAGTGAACATGTCTCGGATCTGTTAGGAACTGGATCAAGGTATTCACAGCAAAGAAAATATCTGGTCTCATGTTCATCAGGTACATTAAGGAACAAATCATCTGATGATACATCATGGCATCAACTGACTCTGATGAAGCAACACTCAATAGCTTTAGGTTCGATGCCATAGGTGTGGTCATGTAGTCCATCATCCTAAACCTATTCAGGATCTCTACCACATACTTCCTTTGTCCACGCCTCCATGCCTAAAACATAGTGCATTGACACATAACACGAGCATCACTGATCTTTCTCCTTCAACCTTGAAGCAAAGGTTGGAATCCACTTTACTCTAAGTAAATCCTAGAGTCATCAGTAATCTATCCATTCTGTCATACCATGTGGAACCTCAGGATATTCTACAGTCACTACCTCTAAAGCATCATACTCCCTTTGTCTTTCATACTCTATGCACTAAAACATTCTATACTGGAGAGACAAGTAGCTTCCTTTGCTACTAATATTCTATGTATCCATCTAGGGTCACTAGATACCAAGATCCTCTATCTTTGAAAGAATTCTTACACCCATCTGTGAGCTTGTCATCCTCTATAGGCTTTCATATTCAACCTTGTAGCAAAGTTTAAGCTCTTCATCAAGATCATCATGTATGTGTTATCCCATGGGTGTCATCTGAGCTCGTACAAGGCCTTCTTTCATTTGCACACATGATTCTGCCTGTCATGTAACTTCACTTCTAGTGGCAATTGTCTCTTCGTATTCTATGTATTCTTTTCATGAGAAGCCTTGTGCTACGAATCTTTCCTTGTATCCCACAATGCTTCTATCTATTGCATGATGGAACTACAAAATTCCCTTCATGTATCGATACTACATCCTAAATATCAGTCTTCTTGAACTGGTCTTCCCTTTCTTATAGCTTGAAGGTCCTGCATCAATGATGTCACTGCATTCATCATATTATTCTTCATCTTGAACTGTCGTCACTTGTTCTTCGGAACAAGTCTCATCCTTCTTTGCTTGTAGTTGATTATGTATGCCATATTTCCTACAAGTCAAATGCATTTGTATGGTTAGAAACATTTCATAAGGAATATTCATATATGATCATGCAACTACTTTATCCAATACAACATTCATCCATATCTCACGGAAACTTTCTAGATGCCTTCCATCTCTACCAGACAACATTGAGATTGTACACTAATTCAATATGTCATTAAAGAGGTTTCATTCTAGGTAAGCAACAATGGAGAGTTGTATAGCACCATGAGTTATTTACCCATCACATGCATATTAGTAGTATACTATCATTAATGCAAACATTCTATCGTGCATAATACATTAACTGAATATAAACAAATGCATAACAAAACAATATTATGAAATGACAATTGAATACTTATCTTTATTTATTTCGTGGGTAGACTCCTTCTTGAGCCTTCAGCTTTATCATCTTCCTCATTCATAATAGCATTGTTTCTTATCCAAATTCTAAGATGGATAAGAGGTTCTTCAAGATTTGAATCCTTCATATTCCTCATTGCTTGAGGGATCTTCTTTGGATGGTGAGAGCTTGATCTTCAGTTTCTCCCATCTTCTCTTCTCTTATTATGAGTTGAGCTTCTTATTCTTCCCAGAGTCTGCTGAAAGTAATCACTTCCTTCTAGCACACATTTCTCACATGAATGAATCATATGATCTTGGGATGTCATTCAAGGTGGCTATCACCACTTATGCATTCTCCACTTCTTCTACTACTACAAGTTGTTCTTATAGATTTGAGAGACCCTTGTAAAGTATGATTGTATGGTCTTTGCATTCTGGATCTTCACATTCTTCAACTGGTTTCTTAAGGTCATATTTTGATTTATGTTCTTCCTTTCAAGTATCTTGGTCAAGGAATCAAACATATTTGGTGTCTTTAGGGAAGACACTTGTGGTATAATGTGATCCGTGATTGAATCAACAATGATCTTCTTGGCCTTGACCAAGTTCTTCTTGTGTAAGGCTTTGAGCCTCATCTCCCTCTGGAACTAGAACCTCTCCACTCATGTGGGTGTCCAATTCATTTTATTTAGAGAGATCATATACTTCCATGCTTGTAAGTTGTCAACTTCCCCAAGCTTATCATCAAGTTGATGTGATAGATCATTTTGAAATGAGAACCTCAAATGAAAAATAGCAAAAGATTAGGTCTTACCGATTTGAGGTGTCCATCCTGGTTCCAGAGCTGGCTGATCTAGGGTTTGTTAGAGAAACCCTTATTTTAAAAACATGGACTCTTTCAGATACGATTGGATAGAAATATAGACCTCTTCAAGGTGAGCTGTCCAATGTACTCATTTTCTTAAAATAGTGGAGGCAAGCTCCCGGAATAGGAAGCCCTAGTTTTCTAATTTCTTCTGCAGAAAGGTTTGATACTGTTTGTATGATATCTCTGAAATTACTTCTCCTATATGTCTGAAACTCTGCACTAAGGTAGAATCACCTATCCCTGTTCCCATAGCACAGGTTCCATTAGAATTGGTTTCACCAATTGGGACTTATGATTGTTTTCCCAAGGTGACCTATTACATGACTGTTCAGACCAACGAAGTTGTATGAACTTACACGTGTCACTGTTTCATCTTCTGGGTCTGAAAATTGGACCAAAAAATGTACATTCCATTTCCTTTCTAGAAATTATTCATAAATTTCATTTGGACCTTTGTATCCCAAGATATATCAATTCTCCCTAGATGTCCTTTTTAGGGATGAATCCTGGGAGAGGCTAGAACCCTAACGTGGAGGGATCATATCTCCTAGCATATATTGAATATGAGGTTGAAGTTTGGATACAATGTAAATAAGGATTTTATCCTCTTCCTGTGAAATTTTTAGCTCCTGATCCCTCTCCAATATTGAGATATAGTGAATGTACCAAAACTTATCAATTTTAGCATTTTAGGATTTTTCTAGCTCGGGGTCAAACTAGGGTTTGACTTTCCCAGAGTTTTACCCAACCAAAAATATCAACCCAGGTCTCTAAAATTATATTTTTATGAGGATATAAATCCTATTCTGGGCTCACTCAAAAATTCCTCTTCTGTAAGAAGCCCTAATTTCCTGTACCAAAAACTGAAAATGATCAAAATCGAATTCTGCTTGGATAGAAAGATGCGCCCTTCAATGGAGAGTCAGCCTAGCATACTGTTGCAGATGGATTGTGGAGAGAGACCCAAAAATTAAGAAGCCCTAGATTCTATAGCTACACAATATCTTCTTCTTAGGTTAGCTCTGATACCATGTTAGATTTTTATCATTCAAGCTAGCATTATGATATTAGGATCTTTAACTGAGATAATAACATTCATAGCAATAAAACACAGGAGACAAGAGACACAAAGAATTTTCCTTGTGGAAACCATAAAGGAGAAAAACCCACAAATTCCTTAGAGATAGAATCAGCACCAAAAGGAAAACCCAAAAACATAAAAATGATCTCCCGATAGCAGTAGTCTCTCTCTTGTCCCAACAACTTCTCTCTCACTCATGTGCCCCAATGAGTGAGTGTGTGTGTGTGTTGTAAATAGAGAGGCTCACTCTCTATTTATATTATTTCATTCACTTGAATCCCACTCCAACATGTCTCCCTCAATTAACAATTACTTACTAGAGTCGACATCTCTAGGAGTGTCTAATAACCCTAGTGCCCCACAACTTGTGGAGAGTTTGCCTCCTTCAACCAACAAGGAGGGTTATCCTTCATACAACGGTGGGGACTATTGCCCTGATTTACAATGACTCACCTAGGGTCAACTTCTCTAGGATAGTCTAATAACCCTAGGGCCCCCCAACTATGGGGACTTTAATCCTTGAACAATAGGAAGGTTACCCACAATGACTTGGCATGAATTGTTTACATTATAGAAACTCCCGATCATAACATCAGGGCATGACATGACTCAATTACATTATAGACACGTCCTAGAATAAACATCGGGGTACAATACATAAGATACATGGATGAATGCATTCCAAAGTTACAAATACATTAAAAAACTTCAAGAAGAGGAGCTAGGAACACTTGATTTGCCACTTGATTTTAATAGCAGCAAAGCATATTGGCAAGGAATCCTTTTCCCAAATGTAATTCTGGTATTTATGTTGGGGATATTGTATCTTCATGGTATAGAAATATCTGGATTCCCCTCAGATTATATTGTCTGGACGGTTCTTCATAGTTGGAACTTGCCCTTACATTGCTAACATAAGGAGTTGGCATTCTTTGTATCACATTCAGAGGCAGATTTAGTGCCCTGTTTGATTTCCAACTTCACCAACTGAGATAGTCATCATCCCAGGACCCATACTGGAATATTTGACATGTGGGTTAACTACTGGGTCTTAAACCATGCTTGCTTATTATGGAATTTTATACTTTCTTCCACATCTGGCCTGGCAAGAATTTTATTCTTCAGTATTGACACAGTTTGCTTCTTTACAAATTATGGAAGCTTATACTCTATTGCACTGATTTCTTGGAAAGAATTCTATCCTCCCACAGCAAGATACTTTATTTTCTGGACACATAGTTTGTTTCATTATCAGTCACATAGTTGTGAACTTGTATGTCATTCATTCATGTATTCATGTCTTTTGTATTGTTTGTGGAGCAGCATAGGAAGCAAGGGTAGATTTAGTCAAAGGACCAACACCATTAGTTGCTAATACAAGTACATATTAAGCATAACTTGTAGCACCTATAGCATACTAAGTGCCTATAAAATACCTATATGAAAAGTAAGGGAAAATAGTATAGGTGGAATAAACTAGGGTTCTCTACCTATTTTTAACTACTATTGGATCCGACAAATGTATAAGTTTCTGTTCAAGTGGTGGTAGGGGGGTTGATTTTTTATGGGATTGAGACTCCCTGACCATTTGCTGGATAGATAGGATAAATTTGTCTCTCAGTTGTTGTTCTCAGAGTCCCTATCCTCTATGTTCCTCATTTTTGGTCTATCAGTTCAATTATTATGGAGTCCTAAAGAATGCTAAACAGAATCCAAACCCCGATTCATCAGTAGTCTAGTATCTTGTGCTTTTTCTTAGACTGTGTATTTCAATGACTGTCAAGGTCATCCCTTCTTCAATTTATAAGGTATTCATCTATTATGATGGATCTAGATAGAAACGAGAGATAACCTACTTGTGATGTTGAGTTGGGACTTTTATAATTATATCTACATTATGGCTCTACCATTGCATTGGGAAACTTATTAACAAATTCATTATTTTTACTAATTGAAGAGGAGGGGTATTAATGTTTGAGTTGGGACTTTATTAATTGTACCTACATTGTGGCTCTACCATTGTATTGGGAAAGTTATTGATGAATTTATTATTTTTAGTGATTGAAGAGGAGGCGTATTAATGTTGAACGGAATCCCAACAGAGGGATATGCCACTGAAGTGAGATAGTTTGCAACATCACATAGATAAAAATCGCAAGTCAATATTGAGAATATATTTCATTACTGTCAAAAAAAGATAGATTCCTTGGAGAGCAATTTACTCATCACTTGGAACAATAAATATGCTTACATTCTTCTCAACATATCTTAGTCACTGTCTTCTCTATGCCGATGAGCAAGCTGTGCATGACCCACAAGAGATTAGTTTCTGTGGTGATAAAGGTGCCCTCCTTGGCCTCAGGTCCTTCCTTCCTACACTAAGGATAAGCTGCTTTGAAGGAAAATTCTGGCTATTAGATTCCCTCCTTTTCCAGAGGGGAGTCAGCTACAAAGTCTCCATCCAATGTTCCATATTTGAAGGGTATTATTCCAGGTTATTCAATTAAAGGTGCTTCTATTCTTTAAGTTATGTAAGTTAAAAATGTGGTTAGATGTATCAATGACTCAATGGTTCTCAACCCCAAAATTTGTCTCATGCTGGAAGATTCATAATGGAGATATCAGGCTCTATCCAGGTTTAGAAAGTATCATCAAAATATGTTTTTAATAACATTAAATCCTTCAAAGATGAGGCCTTGATCTATTTTTTTTACAGAGATTGGCCAAACTGTGATGCCTTCATGAGCTGGATAAGTGATAACTAGACAACACATTTATTGGTAAGATTCCATGTTTCAAGGATTTTTATAGTTTGTTATAATGAATTTGAAGATATGAAGAGAGTAATGGAAGAAGGGTCCTCGACTTGGGGTGGGGCTGGTTCTTCTTGGCGACTTGGTTCCAATAATTAAACCCATATTCCATGTTTTTCTGGGTGAGAGTCCCCATTTTATCCTTTCCCTTATGGGAAGATGAGGTCATGGAGAAAATTGGTAAGAGGCTTAGTTAAGTTTATTGGGTTTACAGAAGTAAGAAAGATGGAAGCTTCTTCTATTAAGCAAGAATACGTGTACAACTAGCTTAAGTAAAGGACAGCCAAATGAGATCATCCAAATGTACAACTAGTGGAAGATATATTTTTAAATGCAATTAAATAATGTAATATAAATTTTAAATTTAATTTTAAGTTATGTTAATTATAGAAAACAAATTTGATGAAGATCCAATATAGCCCACCTTATTTTGTTAAGATGCATATTGTTTGACTCTTGTTGCAAGTTGTAAATAGAAAAACAAATGCTTAGTACCTTACCAGCTTTAGTAAAATATGAATTAAGGAAGAAACACTTGAAGTGATATTTATTTACTCAAAAGATATTACATTCCACACAATAGGAGCTCAGTAAGTTTGTATATGGTGTGTTTACATTGCACAGACATATGAATCTAGTCCGTCTCTAAAGAATTATACAACTACTTCCACCACCATTTTCCTTCTTTAGTTGTTTCTCTTAATATGGTCTTTACTTCTATTTATAAAGGAGAAAATCATAGATTGGGAAGAAATCATATGCCTACTTCTCCTCCTCGAAATCGTAAAGATGGGTTCCATTGTCACTCCTTGCTGTTGGATCGAAATTCGCTACCCTTGGGTCAGTGCAACCTTTAGGAACAAGAAAATTGACATGCTATGAATCTTGACCTCTAGTCCCCACCATCAAAGTCAAGAAATCCCTCTTTCCTACCACCCAATCCTAATCCTAAATATACCCTACCTATTTATGCACACATACATATATATTAAGTTCCGACTGTGGCTCAGGGATAAGAAAACTAACCATAGAAGGTTCCCTTTTTGATGAAATCCTCATTAGCTTCTCCTAGAGTAGCCTCATCCATCTACTTATCAGCCAATTGCACACATTTCACATTATCTTGCTCTACAACAAGCATGTTACCATACTCAAGAAGCTGAGTCAGTTGTCATTGTAGGATTTTTGAATGTTGGAGGGCCATCCTTTGAGATAACAAGTTTCTTGCCAATTTTTTGAATCCCTGTAAGCTGTTTCTAAGACCCACTTTTGCACCTCTTCATCATAGACCCTAGCCCTCAAGGCACCAAATAAGTCTACAAAAAAGATAAAATTTCAGTTAGAACGGGAAGATATACACCCAACTATTATGATTTACTTTTGAAATTTCTATAATTACACCTGAATAAGAATTCCTACAAGCATCTTTGTGTAAAGGTTGTCTCAAATTTAGCATGTTAAAAGAAGTAGGGCCTTAGGGCTTATGTCGACCTTATAAAATGCCAAATCTTATTGGGAAATTATGTTGCTATTGCATCTCTACAGAGGTGGCCAAGTGGTTAGGATATGTACAAATGTTTTAGCTAATTTCCAAGTTCATTTTGCAGGGACATAAGTCATACTATTGAATAATGTACATATGTTCAGAAAATAAAATTTGTATAAAAGCAACAGGGTTATCTTGAATTTTGGAATTATAGTAGTTTTTAAGAGTGAAGGTTTCCAGAGTTAGACATAGTGTTTCTATCTTTTGGATTAAATTGTGTAGAAGTTTAGAAATATCTAAGTTTCGAGTGGGAACTCCACTTATCATCAAGGGTCTATCCAAAATCTACCTAGATCCTTCATGATGGGTAGAGTGTACACTCAAAAAACAATAGGGTTATCTTGAATTTCAGAACTATAGTAGTTTTTAAGAGTGAACGTTTCCAGAGTTAGTCATATTGTTTCTATCTTCTGAATTAAAATATGTTGAAGTTTATAAGTCTCTATCTTTCAAAGTGGACATCCCACCCATTATCAGGGTCTAACCATAGTCTAACTAGATCCTTGATGATGGGTGTCTGACTAGACCCTTGATCAGGGATGATTTTAAGGAACCATACTTATTTAAAAGTGTATAAATGTTGGCGAATATTACCAATTCTTAAAACCCCAACTATAAAATGAGTGTCGATATTTTTCAAAAATATTTTAATTTCCAAGGATTTTATATCGTTTATATAATAATTTGGCAATTTTTAGGGTGAAAAAATTTTACCCCATCAAAATTGGGCGAAACAGGGATTCAAAAAATGCAAAATGGTGAATCTTTTTTGGGAGAAAAACACGGAAAAATAGCCCACTGGGATAAAATTCGCCCCTAAAATTATCCCTTCCGTTGATGATAGGTGTCCACTCAAAAAGTAGGAACTTCTAAACTTCAACACAGTTTAATCTAGAAGATAGAAACAATATAGTAGTTTCTCTCAGTAGAAGTTTGTAGAATTAAATAGCTTATATATATATATATATATATATATATAATTTTGTAGAATTAAATAATTAAATAACTTATATATATATATATCCTGATTGATTTGTTAAAACTTTACAGTTGGGAAGGGAGTAATGAAGAAATTCAGTCCAATACACATACCAATTCACTATCATAGGAAGGAATCTACAAGCCTCACAACTTCATCATTGTTTATATTGTTTGCTCGAAAAATACCCTAGCAGAATCCAATTTTGTCTTCCTGAGTAGGAGCCCAATATAAATTCTCCATACTCCCATCATGAATCAATGGAGCATACAAAGTTGAGAAATAATTTCCTATCACAACGATTGGAACACGAGGATTATATTGTTTGTTGTACATGCTAGGAAGATGAACATTGGTTGGGTTATCAACTATGTTCATGAGGGTGGCATTGACCACATGGTTGTTCAATGTGTATCGATTTGTTCCACCCATTCTTCCAGCTCCTGCATCCAGATCATTAATGAAGAGGACACACACCTTCCCTTTCTTGATAATGTCAAATGCTTCATGGTATCGTTATCTGATCAATTTTGTAGGCTCTCCTGCATCTCCATTCTCCAGTTCTCCAGTAATTATCATAAATGGGCTACAAAGACACAAAAACCAAAGACAAGTTAAAAACTAGTAGGAAATGACTTGTTGAAACAGGGAAAATTTTAAGAAAGTATATTTCTGTTGTAAATTACATTAACCCTTAATTTGTTATTGGTGGAAATTTGGGAAAAATATAAGAAAACTACCCAAATTTCTAAGCTGCCAAAATTTCTAAAAAAAACTTATCTGTTTCATTTATTGGAAATCATATCAATATTAGAAACTAAAAATCTCCCTCAAATTTTACGCTCCATTGTTATGTGTAACACTATTTGTAAGTAGCCTAAACTTTGTTACTTTTCCACAAAATTCCCTTGATTGATTCCAATTAGTCTCTATGGCCACACTAAGCAATTACACAGTTAAAATGACCCCGTAATCAATATTTTTACCAAGCATGTTGGAGAAGACCTCACTCTTAAGATCAAAAGAAAAAGCATCCATGGAGAATAAAACTCAGTGTGTATTCGTGTTTACTTTCCCAGAAATTGAATGACACCACATATTTGTGCCAAAGGGAAAGAATGGGAATATTTCTCACTTGATTCCTAGCTTTGAAAACAAAATCTCAAATTGGAAGGAATTTCCTTGGCCTTTGCATCCCCAGATACCAAGAATGAGTGGAACCTACAAAAATATGAAAAAATTGTAATAAGAAGAGGGTTTTCCATTGAATTCAAGAACATATACTGAACATTCAATCAAATGGAGAACATCCCTTACCTTAATGTTAGGCAAATTCATGAAATTCTTTGAGATGTGAACAATAAGCTTGTCCATAAAAGCGGGAGCAATGTAGTACCCATCCATTATGTTGTCAAATCCATAGTTGGTTAAAAACAATAATTATGTATATTATCAAGCAAATTCTACTTTTCTGGTGTAAATTTATAATTTTATACCCCTTCCAAAGTAAAAATTAGAGATCCAGTTAGATCAACATGGAGTACATGAGTTAGTTCTTAAGAATTATACCCAAGTTTCACAGACTAAAGATATGTGGTCAATAATTTGATTGAAACTAAAAGAATATATAATAGCAAAATGTAGAAGTTGGGAATAGAAAAATACAAAGCTAACTAACTAAAAGGAAGGGACACAAATTAGAGAAATGTACTTTCATTGTTTAGTACTGATATATTCATAAGAACTCATAATAGCATTGTGTGTGCCAGCCCCCATCAGAGCTTGGAAAAGGGAATCAACCATTCCCTTTCCATGTCTAATATCCTATTGGTCATCAGATACATCATATGCAAGACCTTTCCATTTGTCATTTTCAGTTTGCTTGGTCTCATAAATTTCAGCAACAACCCTCAAGTGATTTTCCTTTGTGAAAGTGTGGGGGGCATTGTAGCTGGTCTTCTTCAATCCATTTCCAAAAAATGAAGTGCTAGGGATTGTATTTAGGATTGATTCTTGTCCACTGGACAAAGGAAGACTCTTCTCGCACAAAATAACCACCAATTTTTAGTATAAGTATCATCAGACATGATCTTTAAACAAAGAAAGACACTTAGCAAGATAGATATACCCTCCAAAAAACAGTTTGCAGGATTAATGAAATACTCATTGCATGGGTAGAAATCTAAATTATAAGGCCTAAATATACTGGTGCATACCTCCCAAACCAGGGTGATAAAGCCCTAAACTTAACCAACTCAAAATCAAACATCAAGGTCTAAAGGGAAGGATTCTTGCAAGGAAGTTGGTTCTTGCTGGTGATCAACTCTGCAACCATACAAACTAGGGTAAAAGTTCTCCATCATGTCATCATCACATTTTTTAGGTATTTCCTATTTTTGGGGTAGAGGGGTCCGTCAAAAGTATGAAGTGTGGGTACTTGTTGGATGCGGAATTAAATTTCGCATCCAACGAGCTCTCCCTCTTGTAATTTGAGTAAAACCACAGGGATATATGTCGAAAATACGAACAAAAAGTAGTTTTTTCATTATTCTTCCAAAATTAATAACTATTATTTTATTATTTTAACTATTATTTTATTATTTTCCTTAGGGGGACCATTTTAGACCTCAAATTTCCTCTAATGGATAACATGGGGGAAGTCACGAAGAAGAAATGCTCACATTAAGGAAGCTGTGTTGGGACCGAGTCCTACATTCCAGAGAAATCATGGGAAAAGTGATGCCAATATACTAGGGGCATTTAGAATTCTCACTATGAAGAAAAGAGAATTTCACTTTGAAGCAATAAATGATGCCAATATAGAAGTATGGGTTCATGGAATTAACCTGATTACAAAAGAAGCTACCATGTCAAGTGGTCCTGGAGTTGCAAGTAAAAGTTCTTTTATAGTCGAAAACAAACCTGGTGTCTTTGCAGTGAGAGGCATTTCTTTTGTGTGGATTTGAATTGGTATCAAACATCATCCAAAAAAAACAAAACATTTGCAGGTAGCTAAAGGATCAAGTTTGGTTGTTGTTTTGTGGAATTATGAGATTAGGTAATCAGACTTCCTCAAGTTCGGTCAGTCAAACTTATAAGCAGGAAAAAATTCAAAATTTAGTAGCTAGTATTTCTAAGAAGAAAAAGTCATGTACAGTATTTGCATAGGACACTGGGATTTTGTGAGATTCAATGTGTTGAATGCATCCATCGTTATACGAGTATAGGTTTCCATCATATTTGTTAATTTATTTACTTGTGTTTAAGAAAGAATGGAAGGTGGCAAAGTCGCTATTGTTTTGGGAAACTTGTAAAGAAACTTGTGTAAGAGATCCAAGATTTGAGTCAATTATAAGTGAATGAATCAATTTTAGTTGTATTTCAATGTTTACATATTTCTTTATAGTCAACTTCCCATCCTCAATATTTAGCTATTTACACTAGGTTTTGATGTAAGCTGTATGGAAACAAATTCTATCAGTGTGGAAAGTTGTTGCGGCATTGCAGAGTTTCAGTGGGTAAATTGACATTCCCATAGCATAATCCTTCAACATGGTCTAAACTTATGATATGACATGTCATTCCTTCTAATATAAACATTTATATCCTCTCTATTCAATGCTTTTGTAAAAAAAAACTAAATATATAATTAGACTTAGCTTAGGAATTCCATAACACCTAGAGGACCATTAGTTGTTCGTAGCCAACAAGAAAACTTAATTTGTTTGGTTGGCATCATTATCCCATGCATGTACACCTGCAAGTTAATAGTCAGCTCCAATGTTGCTCCCATTAAGCGAGCTTCTGTTACTGTAGTTCTGATTTTTTGGGGAACATTATTATTTACTATACTATAGACCTTTGGAGAGTTTCACATTATGCCTAGATTTTGTTGTTCTGTAGGTTTTACTAACTTCTTGTTTTTCAAGTCCTTTCATTAAATTGAGAAGTATAATGGTGCCTTTATTTCTGTATTTTGTAAATTCAATTTGCTTACAGGGGTCTCATCATCATTGATTTAGAGTGACTAGTTTTCCTCAATGTAGTTGGAAATAATTTTGTAAAGTCATTTTAGATGGTGAAAATCAGATTTAGAGATAGGCGTAGACTGCATTAAAGAGTCGATCTTCATAAAACATCCTCTGTTTAGAATCCTAATATTGTGATCCTAAAATTTTGAATCAACTTCATGGTTTTTTCATGCTCTGATATTTTTATAACCAACAATAGGTGGGTTCTGATTTGACGCTTGCTATTGCTATTGCTGTGTACACACAACTGATTCTATCTACGAATTTCGAGTGTTGGTTAGTGTCTCGATTAGTAGCGAGTAGCGACAATCCCCTAATGATGCTCTTCTCGTTACTTCAGTGCTTACACTAATCTTACATGTTGAGCCCTATTTGAGTAGTCTAAATGCAACTGCCTCTCACCAGATTGATCAGGGATAAGAAAACAGTGACCCAGAGCAACAAATGGTACAACTGAGAAGTAATAAAATCCCTAGAGGTTTGGTATGTTTGAAAAAAATTCTTGATGATTCTGTTTCTTTTAAAGGTTCAAAGGTCACTGATAAGGATGATAAGGTCATTGAACTCAATATGGGTTCTAAGGAAAGTCCAATACTAGTGAAGATTGCTCGAGTATGCACTCTAGAATGGAAAATTATTGAGGATTTTATCTGTGAGTATAAAGATGTTTTTGCATAGTCATATGATGAGATAAAAACCTACAGTACTGAGGTTATCAAGCATAAAAATAATTTGAAAGAACAAGCCAAATCTTTCAGGAAGACACAAAGGCACATGAATCCCAAGTTGACTCCAATCATACAAAAAGAGTTGCAAAGTTGTTCAAAGAAGAAATCATCACTCCTGCTTATTACTCATAGTGGGCATCCAATGTTTTACTAGTCCATAAGAAAGATGAGATTAGAATTTGAAATATTTTGAAATTTGAACCTTGCATCCTTGACAGATAACTATATTTTGCCAAGCATGGAATATGTGTTACAGTTACAGGTGTTGGAATGATGTCCATGTTGGATGGATTCTCAGGGTACAACCAGGTATTGGTTGATGAAAATGACCGATACAAGACAACATTTACCACCCTTGTGGAACGTATGCCCAAGGATATGTTCCTTTTGCACTGATAAATGTCAGGACCACATTCCAAAGAGCCATATGCTTTCTCTAATTTTCTTAATAAATTTATCATGGTTTACCAAGATGATTTTGTTGAAAAGACTCCCGGATGTGTGATCCCAAGAGTCATCGTAGATGTATAAATAAAGACATTCTATGGAGAAATAATATGAATCAGGATTTATTCATTTCAACAGTGGTATCAGAGCACCACCTGCCATAACTCCTGGCTACATATCAGTCCTGGCATTCTGTCTGCCAGACCTTCGTTCTGCCCTCTACCAGATTTGTTTCAGGCTGCCTGCAAGTTGTCAGTCTACCACCACTAGTCTCTCCTGCGTGCCTTCAATACATGCATTATTCTGCAACAGTTTTAATTTGAGGTATGAGAGATCATTTGGATCCTGCATTTTGATAGCTGCTGCGTTATTAATTACTCCCTCATTCTATGCAAGTTTTGATTGCACTCTGCCAAAACGGTTGAATTATTGCTCAGACCTACCTAACCATAAATTTGTTTAAATAGATGTGTTCTATCTTCACCATCTCATTTCCAGACAGTGTGCTACAACTCTGTTGTTGTGAGTATCCTCGTTGTATTAAGACTCCATCTTCCTGCAAATCCACAGTCTAAAATAATATTCACAATGTTTTTTTGTGAGAGTCCACCCTTAAATCTTGTGACTGCATCCACCCATTCTACCTTTGCGCGTGTATTGAGACATCCTCCATCTGCATAAAACCTAATTTATGCCCTAATTCTGCGTGGAGTTTTCTGGGAAAGTCTGCAAATATTTTCATATGTAGGATATGGGTGCTATGTATTGAAGAGGCCCGTGACTTTTGTATTGAAGATTTGATTTTGAATGTATGTGTATGGGACTGTTGAGTTTTCTCCTTTCGATTTGAGGTCGTGATTTGAGCTTGAAACTTTGACCAGTACATGAGAAGATTGTTGGTGTTTGTTATGAATTCCTTCCATTGTTTTTGTTGGAAGATATGCGTTCTGGAATAGATGCGTTCTGGCTGCATGATATGAATCAAATGGTTGTTGTGACCTCTTTGTTGAAGATGGAATCCGTGATATGCTGTTGCCAGTTCATTGAATACTAGTGAGAGATTGTTGGCGGAATATTCACGCCATTACCAATTGCATGAAGACCGTGAAGACTGCGTTGACAAGAAGGCTGCATTCTAATCTCTTGAAGAAAGCCTGCTTTTCTTTGACCTGCAACCTACTCCTTTGCATTGAGAAGATAGCTAACAGAGAGAAATATTTTGGTAAGAAGACAACCGAGCATTCTGGAGAATCACTTTGCTTTGCTCAAAAAGCAAAGAACCACACCAAATACCAATCCAAAGATTATCCCAAAGGAGAAAGCAGCATGAGAGGCAGAGGAAGAAGAAACTTCAGAGGTAGAGGAGGCAAAAACAACTCCAGCAAAAGATCAGATTTGAAGTGCAAGCATTGTGGAAAGATTGGACACACAACAGATCAGTGTTGGGCTTCGTCGGACTCCATCAAAGACAGACATAACCAGAAGAAAGATGACAATAAGAACCAAGATGCTGGTAAATCTTCAGATTCTGCTCATTGTATTGTTGCACATTGTAATCTTGGTATTAATGAAATGACTTCACTTTCATCTTACACAAATTGTTGGCTACTTGATACTGGTGCAACATCACACGTGACTTTTAGAAAAGATTGTTTTGAAGAACTTAATGAAACAATAAATGGCATAGTTTACTTTGCAGATAAGTCAAGTCTTAAACCAAAGGGAATGGGCACCTTTCAACTGAAGATGCCTGGATTCCCTGATTTCTTGTTGAAGAATGTTCTTTATCTTCCAGATTTGCAGAGAAACCTGCTATCCTTGGTGCAGATTCGACAGCAAGGCCATTCCATCCACATGTTTGATGGAATCATAGAAATAAGAAATTCCTCTGAAAACCAAGTCATCATGACTGGATATGAAGATGTGAAGCTGTTGAAGCTAAAGGGTTCATCTGCAAGGGTTCAGAACTATGCCTACCTCTCTCAGCATGGAGAAGGTAATTTGTCATCAAGTTTATTGTGGCATGCAAGATTTGGTCATCTGAATTATAACAGTCTTCGTTTGTTGAGAAATAAAGGTGTATTTGGTTTTCCCACCATTCCCAAAGAGAAAAGAAAATGTGATGCATGTATATTATGGAAACACAGTAAGCTGCCATTCCATGAATCTAATTTCAGAGCAAGTAGGAAATTAGAATTAGTGCATTCTAATTTATGTGGCCCAATGCCAACTCCTTCTTCCAATGGGAATAAGTATTTTATGACCTTTGTTGATGACTACTCAAGAATGTGCTGGATTTATCATTAAAGACAAAATCAGAAGCATTTCAAACATTCAAGGACTTTCATGCATTGATAGAAAAACAAGCACAATCTAAAATTGGTACACTTCGTACTGACAATGGGAAAGAATACACTTCAAATGATTTTGAAGATTATCTTTGCCAACATGGAATTGCACATCAGACTATAGTTCCCTACAATCCTCAACAAAACAGTGTAGCAGAAAGAATGAACAGAACCATAATGAATATGCTATGCTCAATGATGTTTTTTAAGAATGTAAAACTAATGTTTTGGGGTGATGCAGTGAAATGTGCATCCTATTTGAGAAACAGAAGTCCCTCAAATGCTCTTGATAACAAGACTCCACATGAAATGTGGTTTGGCCATCTCCCTTCAGTCAGGCATCTCAAAGTTTTTGGTTCCACCTGTTATGCCTTGATTCCAAAGGAGCAAAGAAACAAGCTTGGTGCTCGAAGCAGAAAATGCATTTTCCTGAGGTACGAAGAAAAATCCAAGGAATACCATCTGTATGATGAGGTAAACAAGAAGTTTGTTATTTCCAGAGATGTCATTTTTCTTGAGACTAATAAAAATGACCAGTCCATTGAGAGACAGCTTGATCATTTGGAAAAATATCCTCATCCAAAGAAGTATTCTGAAAATGAATATGAAATTCCAAACCTTGAAGGGGGGATTCCTATTCTGGATCAACCTTTGGAATTTACTTATGAAGCACCAACTCCCCCGCATGAAGAAGTTCCTGCTACTTCACCTAAACAAGAGATTCAACTGGATGATGTGATTGAGAGACTTGGAAGACTCAACCTTGAAGGAAATGAAGCACCACCAGCTGATCAACCAGGACCATCACAGAAGATTCCTAAATGGGCCACAAAGACACTTGAAAGTGTCCATCCAGATGAAGTTGAAAGATGGGAACAAGAAGTTCAAAAAGACATGAAGATGGAGGAGAAGCAGATAATTCAGGTGATGACATGGATGTATCATTTGATTGTGAATTTAATTTATCTGCTAACTTTGAACCAACTTCCTTTGAAGAAGCTTCTACTCGAGTTGAGTGGAAAGAAGCTATGTAGAATGAGTATGATGCACTCATGAAGAATGGAACTTGGAAGCTGGTTGACCCTCCAGTTGGAACCAAACCAATTGGCTACAAGTGGGTGTACAAGAACAAATACAGATCAGATGGCTCACTTGACAAGCACAAAGCGAGGCTTGTAGCAAAAGGCTATGCACAGAAGGAAGGAATTTACTATGAAGAAACGTTTTCTCCTATAGCAAAATGGGCTACCATACGTACCTTACTCTCTTTAGCAGCTCAGAATGGGTGGAAAGTTCATCAGATGGATGTGAAGACTACTTTCTTGAATGGAGACTTGAAAGAGAATGTCTTCATGTCTCAGCCAGAAGGCTTTGTTGTGAAAGGAAAAGAACAAAAGCTATGCAAGCTTGTCAAATCCCTGTATGGCCTAAAACAAGCACCTCACGCATGGTATGAAAAATTAACCGAGCATCTTTTGAAGTTAAATTTCGAACATTTTGATCTTGATGATGCAACACTGTTTATAAAGAAAGTTGGAATATCTGTTGTGTATCTTGTGGTGTACGTAGATGATCTTTTGATGACAGGGAATAGTGAGAGCTATATAGCATCCATAAAGAAAGATTTGAAAAATATCTTTGAAATGAAAGATATGGGACATATCCACTATTACTTAGGAATTGAAGTCACTCAATATCCTAAGTGCATATTCCTATCTCAGAAAAAATATGTTGGAGAACTACTAGACAAATTTTGCATGACATAATGCAACCCTATCTCTACTCCAATGGAACAGAAAATGAAGCTCACATCAAGCGAAGGAAAAGAATTTGTAGATGAGACCAAGTGTCGACAACTTGTAGGAAGACTTATCTACCTTACAACAACTAGACCGGATATTTCTTATGTTGTTGGCATACTTTCAAGGTTCATGCATAAACCTTGTGAAGGACACTGGTCAGCTGCAAAAAGAGTTCTAAGATACTTGAAGGGGACTTAAGATGTTGGACTCAAGTACTCTAAGGTGGATGACTTCAAACTTATTGGGTACTCAGACTCATATTTTGATGGTGATAAGGAGACATGAGTATCAACTTCTGGATACACTATGAGTCTTGGATCAGTAGTTGTCTCATGGAGATCACGCAAACAGTCAGTTCCAGCAGATTCAACAACAGAAGCAGAATATGTGGCTGTAGCTGAAGCAACGAAAGAAATAGTATGGCTCAGGAAGATACTTGAATATTTTCAAGAAAAACAAGAGAACTCCACTCCATTGTTGATCGACAATACTTCTGCAATCAAGCTGGCTAAGAATCCCAGATTCCATGATCGAACCAAACACATCAACAAAAAGTATCATTTGATTCGACATCATGTAGAGGCCAATATAGTCCATCTTCGACATTGTTCCATAAATGATCAAGTTGCAGACATCTTCACCAAAGCGCTTGGACGAGAAAAAATTGAAAGATTCAGAAACATGCTCGGACTTACTAACACCCCTTCGGATTAAGCGGGGGATTGTTGGAATATAATCCGTTGGGATTATACATTATTGTAAATATTAGGAATATGAAGAGACTCTCGGATGTGTGATCCCAAGAGTCATCGTAGATGTATAAATAAAGGCATTCTATGGATAAATAATATGAATCAAGAGTTATTCATTCCAACAGATTTGACAATTTATTCTAAGTGCAGTGGAGACCATTTCATGCACCCTAGGAAGATCTTTGACAGGCATAGATCCTTTGGAATCTCACTTAACCCCAGGAAGTCTATTTTTGGGGAAGTCGAAGGAAAATTATTGGGGCATCTGGTATCCAAAGACAAGGTAAAAATTGATCCAACAAGAGTGTAATCTTAAAAGAGATCCAGTTACCCCAAAGTAAGAAGGGTATCCAGTCCTTTGGGAGCATAAATTTCCTACTAAGATTTGTGCCCAATTTCATTGAAATCACTTATGCCATCTCAAATATGCTAAAAAGGGGACATGATATAGTTTGGACTTTGGAGGATAAATAGGCATTCAAGGACATCAAACAAGCCCTATTTAAAGCTCTAGTATTGGTAAGCCCAAATCATAGCTAAGAATTTCAAAAATTTTCCTTCACCTCTGATTTTTCTTTGGCTGTTATGTTGTTACAGAAAAATAGTGATGGTTTTGAGCAGGCTATAGCTTTTATGAGCAAATCCTTGAGGGGAGTTGATCTTAAATACACTTCCATGGAAAAGTAGTGGTGTGCCTTAGTTTAGGAAGTAAAATGATTTCAAGAATATATTTGGAACGCTAAAGTCATGGCCTACTTGCCTCATCCTACGGTGAAACAGATTCTTTCACAGCAAGAATGTTGGGGAAGACGAGGTATTTAGATTGCTAAGATACAAGAATAGGATTTGGAACTCAAGTCAACAAATTTTGTTAGGGGGGCAAGGATTGATGAAACTGATGGCAGAAGGAAGCCTTGCATTGGTTGAAAAGACAAAGCCGGTAGAGGAATACCCCATCAAGGTATGTGCAATTTTTTCTCAATTGCAATAGCATGAATGATGAATGATATGTTGATTTATCATTTTATTTATGCCATTTAGCATGTCCTCATTTGAATAAAATTCAACAAAGATATCTTAAATTAGCAACCATGAATATTGTTTAACTAACAACAATTTGGGCTGGAGGAACCCCAATGAGGTAATCCTAAGATGTGTAGATTCCATAGAGGCTCAAGAACTAATGAAGGAAATAAACTATGGTATTTGTGGGGTGAATTTTGCTGCGAGAACAACAACTCACACAATCATGAGGGATGGTTACTTCTGGCTAAGATTATTTGTAGATATTCACCAATTTGTAAGGTCTTGTGACAAACATCAAAAGTTTCTAGGATGCCAAAGGTAAGCTGCTTTTCCTTTGGAACCATTCATCATGGACGCCCCTTTTCAACATTGGGGATTGGAATTTATAAGAGAATTCCATGAAAATTACAATAATTGTTTTAAATGGATTCTCACAACTATAGATTACTTCACTCGATGGGTAGAGGCAGTTTCTCTCTAATAGTCTTCTAGTACATCCATAGTTGACTTTTTGGAGATGCATTTGGTGATCAGGATTGGGGTACCAACGAAAATAACTATAGACAATGCTAGTGTGTTCAAATCTACAGAGATGATTGATTTATGTGCATGATATGGCATTGTTCTCTCACATTCGTCTCATTACTATCCACAAGGAAATGTTCTTGCTGAATCGAGTAATAAGAACTTATTCTGTATCATTAAGAGGATTTTCGGGGACAACAAGAGGAGCTAGGACAACAAACTTAAGTATTCCTTATGGGCGGATCACATTACCAAAAAATGTGCTACTAAAAAGATCCCCTTCGAGTTGGTTCATGGTTTGGATGTAGTGTTGCCTATCAACTTGAGATCGTCAGTGTATAAATTTTTATATCATTTTGCTACTATTTTAGAGGCATTACAATCCCGTGTCGATGCTTCTGTTCAGTTGGATGAGAACCATAGGCATGCTTACGATCACCTCTACTAGAACAAAACCAAGCATGCCTTCGACAAGAATCTCAAGAATCTAGTGTTACAAGTTGGAGATAAGGTCCTTTCGTGGGACAAGAAAAGGGAGAAACTAGGGAAATATGGTAAATTCAACAACCTCTGGTTGGGCCCTTCCCAAATAAAGTGCAAAAGCAGGTGTTAGGTCATGTTTTTGTCTTCCTTTGATTTTCATACTTCTATCCATATTTTGAACCTTGCCTTTACTTTTTGTTTCTGGAAAATTTTGTTGAAAGGGATAATTTTGATTTTAAACTTTTAATTCTCATGATTTTTTATTTCTAAGCTTATTTTTACAAATTTTGCTTTGATTTTATAATTGAGGGGTTTTATAAGGCATATATGGATTAACGAGTTTTATAAATAGCATAAAAGTTAAATATTAACCCCTAAACCAAGTGCAAACTCATATCATTTGCTTAATAATGTGAAATCATTAATTTGGACTTTCTTGTAGCCCAAGACAAAAACAGATACACTAGAGTGCTACAAGAAAATCGCGTGAGCTAAAATCAACATTTTTTTCAGTCCAATTTCTTTGGGATTCTCATCTCTGATGTGTCAATCACATTATATGATGTATTTGATACATGTCTTCCATAGTTTAATCACTGAAACAGGTGGATGATCATAATGAGGGTGAAATCGTGGCGATTTCATGCAGAGCAGATAAAATGATGACAGTGGAGTATAATGAGACAAAGCTATTTGAGATTATGTTTTTCCTTTGAAGGACATGAGAAATAAGTGAAGATCGTGGTGAGAAGACAGTGCTGAGAAATCAATATTTTGTAACTGAACGAGAAATTAGGGCTTTCAGCAGCTGCTGGTTGGAGTGGTCTAAGCGAATGGAGACAGGTGGAGCATGCAAGTCAACACTTGACCATTAAAATAACTATATTCCAGCGCTCGAATTGGTCTTCTTAATAGGTAGCCCGCGTGCCATTGTTAGGGTTTTCTAAATTTGGGTATTTTCTGAAGAAATCACTAATGGCAAATTCGAAGGTAGAATAGTAGTTTTTCACTTAATACATTTTAAATGATGAATTACTAACCAATACATTCAAAGTATTCATCATTTAAAAAATAGAATTTAGAGTAGACCTTGTTGGAGTTTCCTGAATTGTATTTTAGGTAAGTTTGTTGAGATTTGAAGACATTTAGACTATGGTATATCAATAGAAGTTGTTTAACCATAGTCAATATGAAAAAGAGTCAGAAAACAAACAGGGACGAGCCCTCTGACCTAAGTTGGGTGAAGAATTTTCCACAATGTACACAGTTATTTTCAGATGTAGGATGGTCAACATTCTTTAATAAAATTGAGGGTTATCATGCTGAAGTGTCATACAAATTTTCTCAATGTATAGACAAATACATAGTGTCTTTTGACAGCTTAAAGTTCAAATTGACTAAGGAATTCATAGCTGAGGGAACAGGGATCTTGGACGAGGAAGAGTTATGGTTTAAAAAGGTTCCATTCACCTTCAATGCTCAAAAGTACTTGCTTCCTGGCATGATTGCAGATTGGGGAAAAGGTGTTCCAATCCATAACTTTAAACCTGATTGGATTGAGCCCATTAAATTCTTGCAGAGTTATGTTACCTATGAGGGTAGATATGATTTTGTTTTCAAATATTACTTTAGGTTTCTTCGGCATCTTAGTGATGAGTCCAAAATGAACTTACCTTTCTTCTTTTTGAAAAGTCTACAAAAGATGTCATGCAGAGTTAGGGAGCACCAAGATCATACAAAGAAGTCTGTTTTCCATCATGGACTCATCAGGCTTATCATCAGCACTGTCTTGCAGAATAGGGGGAAGACTTGGGAGCATTTCATTTTTTTGGTCAGGTTTTAAAACTGATCAAGAGGGACAGTCTCACAGAAGACAAGTAGATAAAGGGCAGACTTTGAATAAGAAGCTCAAGAAAAAGGTAACATTCAAGGATGAAGAGAAGGTTAAACTAGAAGAAGCTTCAAACCATGAAATAAAAACTCTGAATTTGAACAGCAAGTTAATGATAATGAAATCAAGACTTTACAGTCAAAAATTAAGGAAGACGAGCCCATTGAAGATGTTGCATCTGCAGAGACAATTCAAGATTTAAAAGAAGATATTGAAGTGCAAAAGCAAATCCCTATCATAGTTCTATCAGAGGAAGATGGGAAATACTTATTTGATGATGATAAAAATCCTATTACAAACGTAGCTAGGGTTTCTGCTGAGCAAAAGCTTCACACTCATTGTGATGAGGAAGCATTGTCAAAAAGAAAGAAAATGAAATTTGTTGAGTTTCCCTCAATTACTCATCAAGGAAAGACTCTCAAGATGTTGGGAGTGATTTTTGTAGTATGGAGACCTAAAACAAGACCTAAAAACAAACTTAGACTGAACATGAAAAAGCTACTGAATCCCAAATTGGCTAAAGAAAAAATGACAGTGATAGAGGATTCATCATCTGAAGACAAGTTGGACGATGATAAAGATGAAAATAGGGGCAAAATGCCAATTGAATAAAAAAGAGAGTCTCTCATGACTGATACCAAGATATCTGATATATTTCTGGAGATTCGAAATCAAATGTTGCAAGAGTAGCAACAAAGTGAGGTAAAGAGTTCTTGCTTAGAGAAGAAGGAGATGGTTGAAGAAAATGTTCCATGCAAAGCTGAAAGTGAAGAACATCTAGGGTTTCCTAGAACATCCATAGAACTTATGGAAGAGGATGAGGAAATTTATAGGAGACTGAACATCCCATGGATACCAAATGAGATGCAAACAACAGCAGGAGACAAATGTATTGATTTAGAAAAAGAAAATCTACAAAGAAGTATAAAGCATTACAAGTACCAGATCGAGTATATGCAGGGAACTAATGATGGGCTAGTTACAACAAACAGGAAACTTAGAGAAGATTTGGAGGAAGTAAACAACCATTATGAGGAGTTGATCATAGTTTCAAGAGAAGCATTGAAAAGGAAAAGGAAAATAGAAAGTCAATTCACAGTGTTAAAGCAAACCATCCAGGACCTGCAACAACATAATGAAGAGCTCACAGGGAAGATTGCAGACATGGAGACGGATCAATTGAAGGCAAGAAGGAAAGCTCAAGCCTTGGAAGGAATTTCTTTATTGGCTGAAGCAGCCAAAGATTTGTGAAAGTTAGTTATTAGTTAAGTTTGAAAAATTATTTTATTTTTTGTAAAGAGTTTTTAAATTGAACTATTCGATAGGTAGTCTTAAAAGTAGTTATAATTCAGTTATCTAACTGATTTTGAAAGTAAGATAAATGTAAGTCTGAAAGAAGACAAGGGGTTCGATGTTTTGCTGACAAGGGGAGGTCATCAAGATGGTTTACGAGCTAAGTAAAGACTCTTATGTGTATTTTGAGGACTGAATTATGAAATATATGCACTATATGCCCTTCATTTTATTGTCTGGTTTCATTTATAACTTGTGTTAGTTACTCAGCTAGTATATTCATTGTTTGTTTAATGTTTTTATGCTTGGAATGCTTGCCAACTGTGGGTGAAATTCAATATTGTGTTTTCTGTTGGATTATGGTTTATATGTTATGCATCTCCGCCATTCAATGCTCATGATTTAGTGTTTACTTTGGTTTTGTGAATGTTTTCCCTCTTGTCTTCAAACTGCTCAACCAAAAAACCTTGAAAACCCTAAAAACCCTATTTTACTTTATTGAGATTATTGAGATTGTGTTGGCTTATTCTCTTGTAGTCTGGGAACAATTTCTTGCACTAACATCTTTGGCACCGTTGCCGGGGAACGAAGTTGAAAACCTATTTTTTCCCTGGGATACTTATCATTTCACTGGTTTTAAGAGGCGAACTTAAACTAGCAAATCTTAAAGACTACTTTTCACCAGTTTGTCACAGTGGCTACTAAGGGAGTTGGAACAAGAAACATACCTAGTTCACCTTTGCAGTTGGGTGTTTCAGACCCAGAATAGATACTGAAAATAGCTAGAAGAATTAGAAGGTCTCAGTCATCACCAGCCCTATGTAACCCTGATCAGTTAGATATTATATCACCTTTATTTGATTTGAAAAGAGAAGAAGAAACTTCACCTTGGTCGAAGCCTATAATTCTTGTTAGTAATTTTCAAGTTTTCACTGATCCTCAATCCTTCAAAAAAGCAAAGACAATATCTCCTAGTAAAATTCCTCTGTTTCATCTAAAAGTTGGTAAAAATCCATTTCAGCCAAGTTCTAGTCAAGTCTTTCCATCACCAAAGTCAATCAACCTAAAAATGGAAGCCCAAAATCAGCCAGTAGATATGATGGACCGAATGGTTGTAGCTAGGTATGCACCTTTAGTTTTGCCTCATCCTTTGAATGTACTTCCTGGAGGTGATTATTAGAAATACCTGCCTAGGTTTAATGGACAGGGTGAAACTACAGCTGAGGAGCACTGGGAAGCCTTTCTCAGTTATGCTGATAATTAGAATATTGAAGCTAAGGATGTATGGATGAGGATTTTTGTACAAAGCCTTGATGGAGATGTTAGAAAATGGTTTAGGGAGTTACCTGAAAATTCTATCACTATCATAGAGGAGCTTCAGTACCTTTTCATGAGACAATGGGGTGACACTAAGGATCATACTGATTATATAACTGAATTTGGAGCCCTTAGGAGAAAGAAGGATGAAACCATAACTAATTTTTCCAAAAGATTCAATAAAATGTATGGCAGAATTCTTGCAGAGATAAAACCTTCAGAAACATCTGCAAAACTTACATATACAAATGCTTTTGATCATGAATTTTCCTTACTTCTAAGAGAAAGAAGACCTGTTTCTTTACTGAACATGCAGGATGCAGCATTAGAGGTGGAATCTAATATATTGGCTTCTAATAGATTGAATAAGGAAACAACTCGGTAGATATATGACAGGAAGGGTAAGAAGGAAGCAGTTCCAGGGGTTTAAACATCCCATTCTGTAGAAGGTAAAATTGATTAGATGGCCAAGCTAGTTAAGATCCTGACTGCAAAATTAAACAAGTTGGAAGTAGAAAATAATTCAAACAAACCTGTTCAAGAGGGTTAGATAAACCCTAACAATCAAAACCAATTCAGAATACAGTTTTCACCTCGTTTCATACCTAGAGAGAGAAGAAACAATAATATATAGTGAGAAAGGAGAGAAATTGAGGATCAAAGAGTACCACCCCCTCTTCAGAATAATATTGTTGATGAAGAAGAAATTGAAGAGGAAGTGTTATTTGAAGATACAGACTAGGATATGAATTATTTTGGAGAACAATTAACTGAGGGTTTTGTTACCGAAGAAGAGTTTTTAAATTCAGAATACTATGATGCTGATATGTTTGAAACAGAAAATGATTTAAATCTTGAAATGATTGCTATAACTGCTGATGCATATCAGACTGAGCCAAAGAAAACATTGAATTTGAGGTGAGGTCCAAAGCAAGTAGTTCAAAATCCAAAGAAAAAGGTAGTTGTACCTACTAAATAGAAATATGATCCTGTGTTAGAGAAAAAGCAAATTCAGGATAGACAAAAGAAGAATGTAGAGGTTGAGGAGGTAAACAAAAATGTGCAGAATTTTAATCTGGAAAATGAATTAGGAAAAATTAAGATCCCCATGCCTTTTATTGAATTAATGAAGAATCATTCTTACAAAGAATCAGTTCTTAAAATGATTTGTTCATCAAACAGTCAACCTCTTTCTGATACAATGAATCTACAAGAAGAAAATCCTAAAATATTTATTGGATCAACTTTGGCTGAAAAGACTGAGAATGAAGCAGGTGCATCACCCCCATTCTACATCACACTGACTATTCATGAACAAATGATACATAACTGTCTTTTGGATTCAGGAGCATCACATAACCTAATTCCAAAGGCTATCATGGAGGCTCTAGGTTTGAGTATAACAAAACCCTATCATGATTTGTATGCTTTTGATTCATGAGCTATAAAATGTTTGGGAGTGATTAAAGATATGGTTGTCAGTTTGGCTCAGTTACTAATGAAGAGTGTGATTATGGATGTGGTAGTAGCAGACATTACACCTAAATTTGGATTACTTCTTTCTAGATCTTGGGCAAAGAAAGTTGGTGGAACTTTACAAATGGATTTAACATATGCTACTATTCCTGTGTTTGGAGGAGAAAACAGAAGGTTGTACAAAGAACTACAATTTTCCTATATTGTGACAGATGACAAGAACCCTACAAATCATCCCCTGTATGTTGTTGATAAGGATTTGGGTACTTGTATGCTACATTTTAGTGAGGATGATAATACTACTGGTTTGTTATAGGTTGAAAAGGAACATCCAGTTAAATGCAGTGGGGAATAAGAAGATGAACTTTAGCAATTATACTTTGATGGATCATCTTGTAAGGAAGGTGCTGGAGCAGTGGTTCTTTTAATATATCATGGTGGTGAAATAGTAAAGCTAATGTACAAATTAGAATTTATTACCACCAATAATACTGCTGAATATGAAGCTTTGCTGTTATGTTTAAAAGCTGCTAAAGATTTAGGCATTCAGCAGATTTATGTATATGGCAACTCTGAGTTGGTTGTTCACCAGGTGAGGAACAACTATCAAGTGAAACAAGATTTGTTGAAAGTATACCGAAATGAGGTATGGGATATGATTGACAATTATTTTGTAGCTTTTAACATTACCTATATTCCTAGGGACCATAATCAGACTGCTGAGTCATTGGCCTTAGAAACTACACATTTTAGAATTTCCAAAACCACACAACTAAAGTATCCTATTGAGGTTAGGTACAAACCTTCTGTGCCTGATAATGTAAAATAGTGGAAAGTTTTTGAAGATGACATTGAAATAAAAATATTTTTGGAGCTTACCGATGAGTTTTCTAATTCCCTGATTGATCAAGAAGAAGATGATGAGGATGAAGGCTTTGAAGATATTGCTGAAAATGAAATTGCTAGCCATAAGATTATTGAACAGGTAATTTCATTCCTAAAGGTTTGGTTCCTTTAGAAAGGATATTTTCAAAAGATGATACACCTTTAAAACCTATTGTACAGTCTTCAGAGGAAAATGTGGTGGATTGTAACATTGGTACTGCAGAACATCCTAGAATGGTGAAGATTTCAAAAGCACTCACAACAGAACAGAGAAACAGGTACATCAAGCTGTTAAAGGAGCATGTTGATGCTTTTGCATGGTCTTATGAAGAATTGAGGACATATGATACCGGGATTATACAACATAAAGTACCTTTAAAACTGAATGTTAAACCTTTTCAACAGAAATTAAGGAGGATAAATCCATCTTTGTTTCCCATTATTGAAAAAAAAGTGAAGAAGTTATTAAATGCCAAGATCATTGTTCCTTTAGGTATTCTTCATGGGTTGCTAATTTGGTTCTTGTCAGGAAGAAGAATGGAGAAATCTGAATAGGTCTTCATTGAAGGATAATTATCCTCTACCTAAAATAGAACAAATATTGCAAAAGGTAGTTGGGGCACAAAGGATTTTTATGGTTGATGGCTTTTCAGGATATAATCAAATTGCTATGCATCCCGATGATAAAGAAAAAACAACTTTTACTACTCCCTGGGGAACTGTCATGTATGATAAAATGCCTTTTGGTTTAATGAACGTTGGAGCAACTTTTGAAAGAGCTATGGATATAGCCTTTGTCGGGGAAAGAGACAAGTTTGTAGTGATTTAATTAGATGATATTACAGTCTTTTCACAATCAGATGATGAACATCTAAAACATTTGAAACAAACTTTTCTGAAATGCAGAAAATATGGTTTATCTCTTCATCCAAAGAAGTCACATTTTCCTCTACATGAAGGTAAATTATTGGGTCATTTAGTTTCAGCTAATGGCATAAGGATTGATCCAGAAAGGGTGAAAGCAATACTGAAGATAAGTCTGCCAAGGAGTAAAAAGGATGTTTAATATTTCATTGGTAAAATCAATTTTCTGCGCTGGTTTATACCAAAATTTTTCTGAGACTATTAAATAGATTATAGCCATGCTGAAGAAGGATCAAGTTAGGTGGACTGCAGAAGCAAAGAACTCATTCAAAAAAATTAAGATGGCTCTTACTGAAGCTCCAGTATTAGTAAGTCCAGATTTTAGAAAGGAATTTCTAACATTTTCTTTTACATCTGAAGATACATTGGCTGTTGTTTTATAATAGAAGAATAAGGATGGTCTTGAACATCCTATTGCATTCTTTACCAAAACTCTCAGAGATTCTGAATTAAAATACAACATCTTAGAAAAATAGGCTTACTCTTTGGTAAAAGTTTTGAAAATTTTCAAAATCTATCTCTTGCACTCCAAATTTATTGCATATGTGCCTAATGCTGCCATAAAAGATGTTTTTGACTCATCCTGATAGTGAGGGAAAAAGAGGAAAGTGGATTGCTAAAATTATGGAGTATGATGTGGATATCAGACCTACAAAGCTAGTAAAGGGACAAGGTTTAGCTAAGCTGTTAGCTGAATCAAATTGCCAAGCTTTAGGATTGCATTTGATGGCAGAGCAGCTAGCACTAGAAGAAAATCAATCAGAGCTAGAGAAAGAGAAGATTATGGATTTCTATTCAGCATCCACATGGTATGCAGACATTGTATATTTTCCGTTGTATTTGCAATGTCCTGAACACTTAGATAAAAAAACTACTAGGTCTTTGAAGTTAAAAACTACTAAGTATTGTTTGGTAGAACAATAGCTATTTTGGAAAGATCCAGGGGGTATTCTACTCAGATGCTTAGATAAACCTAAAATTGAAGGAGTAATTTTTGAATCTCATGAAGGTGCTTGTGGAGGTCACAAGTATTGGAAGGCAACATCATATAAAATTTTAAGAGCTGGATACTATTGGCCCTCTTTATTTTTAGATGTATATCAGCAGGTAAGAGCATGTATCCCTTGTCAGAAATTTGTTGGTAAACAAAAGTTGATGTCATTACCTTTAAAACCAATTGTAGTAAGTGCCCCTTTTCAGCAGTGGGGTTTGGACCTTATAGGAGAGATAAATCCAACTTCCTCAGGACAACATAAGTGGATTTTGACTGCAACATATTTCTTTACTAAGTGGGTGGAAGCTATCCCCACAAGGAATGCCATAGATAAGGTGATTATAGATTTTATTGAAGAAAATATTCTCGGTAGATTCGGATGTCCACAGAGAATATTAACTAATAATGCAAAATATTTTAAGTCTAATGCTATGGGAGCATTTTGTGAAAAGAATGGCATCCTCTTGAAACATTCAACCCCTTACTATCCTCAAGGTCATGGTTTAGCTGAGTCCTCAAATAAAAACATCATGCAGAGTATCAGGAAATTGCTGAAGCATAATAAGAGATCATGGGATTCTATGCTAAAGTATGCATTATGGGAAGATAGAATAATAGTCAAACAAGCAATTGGAACTTCTCCTTTCCAATTAGTATATGGTACAGATGCAGTTTTTCTTGTTCAGTTGGGTATCCTAGTGATGAAGTTTTTTCAAGAGTGTCAAGAAGAACCTAATGATATGTAGAGAAGAATTTATGCAATGATAGAGTTCTAGAATAATAGAGAAAAAATGGAAGAAAAGGAACAGCTATACAGGTTGAATATTAAAGAACGATTTGATAGGAAGATCAAAGATAATACTTTCTCAATAGGAGACATGGTTTTGAGATGGGATGCTAGGAAAGAGAAAAAAGGAAAAAATGGCAAGTTTGATAACCTCTGATTTGGTCCTTTTCTAGTATCGAAGTTTTTGGAAAACAATACTTTTGTTCTACGGACCTTGGAGGGTGAGGAATTGTCAAATTCAGTTATTGGATGATTCCTCAAGAATTTTTACAGTTTTTGAAATGGATTTTAAGTTTTCATTGTATATACTGGTGTGAGTAAACAGAATAAGGACTCCATAACCCAATGGAAATTTTGCAGATAGCAGTATAGAAGGCACTAGTCTACATGTTCTTGAAGCCTCACAAGGAGGGATTCATCCTGCAGCAGGAGCCAGATGTTAGGTCATGTTTTTTTCTTCCTTTGATTTTCATACTTCTATCCATATTTTGAACCTTGCTTTTACTTTTTGTTTCTAGAAAATTTTGTTGATAGGGATAATTTTGATTTTAAACTTTTAATTCTCATGAGTTTTTATTTCTAAGCGTATTTTTACAAAATTTTCTTTGATTTTATAATTGAGGGGTTTTATAAGGCATATATGGATTAAAGAGTTTTATAAATAGCATAAAATTTAAATATTAACCCCTAAACCAAGTGCAAACGCATATCATTTGCTTTATAATGTGAAATCATTAAATTGGACTTTCTTGTAGTGCAAGACAAAAATAGATACACTAGAGAACTACAAGAAAATCGCACGAGCTAAAATCATCATTTTTTCAGTCCAATTTATTTGGGATTCTCATCTCTGAGGTGTCAATCACATTATATGATGTATTTGATACATGTCTTCCATAGTTTAATCACTAAAACAGGTGGATGATCATCATAAGGGTGAAATCGTGGCGATTTCATGCAGAGTAGATAAAATGATGACAGTGGAGTATAATGAGACAAAGCTATTTGGGATTATTTTTTTCATTTGAAGGGCATGAGAAATAAGTCAAAATCATGGTGAGAATATAGTGCCGAGAAATCGAGATTTTGTAACTGAACGAGAAATTAGGGCTTTCAGTAACTGCTGGCTGGAGTGGTCTAAGCAGTTGGAGACATGTGGAGCATGCAATTCAACACTTGACCATTAAAATAACTATATTCCAATGCTTGAATTGGTCTTATTAATAGGTATCCCACGTGCAATTGTTAGGGTTTTCTAAATTTGGGGCTTTTCTGAAGAAATCACTAATGACAAATTTGAAGGCAGAATACTAGTTTTTCACTTAATACATTTTAAATGATGAATTATTAACCAATACATTCAAAGTATTCATCATTTAAATAGTAGAATTCAGAGCAAAGCTTGTTGGAGTTTCCTGAACTGTATTTTAGGTCAGTCTGTTGAGAATGAAGACATTTAGACTATGGTATATTGACAGAAGTTGTTTAACCATAGTATATATGAAAAAGAGTGGAAAAACAAACAAGGTAGAGCCCTCTGACCTAGCTGGGTGAAGAATTTTCCACAATGTGCACAGTTATTTTCAAATGTGGGATAGTTAACATTCTTTAAGAAAATTGAAGGTTATCATGCTGAAGTGTCATACAAATTTGCTCAATGTCTAGACAAATACATAGTGTCTTTTGACAGCTTAAAGTTCAAATTGACTAAGGAATTAATAGCTAAGGCAAAAAGGATCTTGGATGAGGGAGAGTTATGGTTTAAAAAGGTTCCATTCACCTTCAATGCTCAAAAGTACTTGCTTCCTAGTGTGATTGCAGATTTGGGAAAAGGTGTTCCAATCCATAACTTTAAATCTGATTGGATTGATCCCATTAAAGTCTTGCAGAGTTTTGTTACCTGTGAGGGTAGTTATGCTTTTGTTTTCAAATATCACTTTATGTTTCTTCAGCATGTTAGTGATGAGTCCAAAATGAAATTATCTTTCTTCTTTCTGAAAAGTCTACAAAAGATGTCATGCAGAGTTAGAGATCACCAAGAACATACAAAGCAGTTTGTTTTCCATCATGGACTCATCAAGCTTATCATGAGCACTGTCTTGCAGAATAGGGGAAGACTTGGGAGCATTTCATTTTTTGGTCAGGTTTTAAAACTGATCAAGAGGGACAGTCTCACTAAAGACAAGCAGATAAAGGGCAGACTTTGATTAAGAAGCTCAGGAAAAAGGTAACAGAAAAGGATGAAGAGAAGGTTAAACTAGAAGAAGCTTCAAACCATGAAATAAAAAACTCTGAATTTGAACAGCAAGTTAATGATAATGAAAGCAAGACTTTATAGTTAGAAATTAAGGGAGCCGAGCCTGTTGAAGATGTTGTACCTGCAGAGACAACTCAAGATGTAAAAGAAGATATTGAAGTGCAAAAGAAAATACCTATCACAGTTCTATCAGACGAAGATGAGAAATACTTATTTGATGATGATAAAATTCCTATTACAAACGCAGCTAGGGTTTCTGCTGAGCAAAAGCTTCACAGTCATTGTGATGAGGAAGCATTGCCAAAAAGAAATAAAATGAAATTTGTTGAGTTTGCCTCAATTACACATGAAGGAAAGACTCTCAAGATGTTGGGAGATATTGCTACAGTATGGAGACCTAAAACAAGACCTAAATATAAACTTAGATTGAACATGAAAAATCTACTGAATCCCAAATTGGCAAAAGAAAAAATGACAGTGATAGAGGATTCATCATCTGAAGACAAATTGGATGATGATAAAGATGACAATAAGGGTAAAATGCCAATTAAATAAAAAAGAGAGTCTGTCATGACTGATACCAAGATATCTGATATATTTTTGGAGATTCGAAATCAAATGTTGCAAGAGCAGCAACAAAGTGAGGTAAAGAGTTCTTGCTTAGAGAAGAAGGAGATGGTTGAAGAAAAAGTTCCATGCAAAGCTGAAAGTGAAGAACATCTAGGGTTTCCTAGAACATCCATAGAACTTAAGGAAGAGGATGAGGAAATTTATAGAATACTGAACATCCCATGGATACCAAATGAGATGCAAACAACAGCAGGAGACAAATGTATTGATTCAGAAAAAGAAAATCTACAAAGAAGTATAAAGAAATACAAGTACCAGATCGAGTATATGCAGGAAACTAATGATGGGCTAGTTATAGAAAACAAGAAACTTAGAGAATATTTGGAGGAAGTAAATAGCCATTATGAGGAGTTGATCATAGTTTAAAGAGAAGCATTGAAAAGGAAAAGGAAAACAAAAAGTCAATTCACATTGTTAAAGCAAACCATCTAGGACCTGCAACAGCATAATGAAGAGCTCACAAGGAAGATTGTAGACATGGAGACAGATCAATTGAAGGCAAGAAGGAAAGCTCAAGCCTTGGAAGGAATTGCTTTATTGGATGAAGCAGCTAAAGATTTGTGAAAGTTAGTTAAGAAAGTTAGTTATTAGTTAAGTTTGAAAAGTTATTTTATTTTTTGTAAATATGTTTTAAATTGAACTATTCGATAGGTAGTCTTAAAAGCAGTTATAATTCAGTTATCTAACTGATTTTGAAAGTAAGATAAATGTAAGTCTGAAAGAAGACAACAGGTTCAATTTTTTGCTGACAAGGGGAGGTCATCAGGCTGGTTTATGAGCTAAGTAAAGACTCTTATGTGTATTTTGAGGACTGAATTATGAAATATATGCACTATATGCCGTTCAGTTTATTGTCTGGTTTTATTTATAACTTGTGTTAGTTACTCAGTTGGTATATTCATTGCTTGTTTAATGTTTTTATGCTTGGAATGCTTGCCAACTGTGGGTGAAATTCAGTATTGTGTTTTCTGTTGGATTATGGTTTATATGTTATGCATCTCAGCCATTCAATGCTTATGATTTAGTGTTTACTTTGGTTTTATGAAGGTTTTCCCTCTTGTCTTCAAACTGCTCAACCAAAAAACCTTGAAAACCCTAAAAACCCTATTTTACTTTATTGAGATTATTGAGATTGTGTTGGCTTGTTCTCTTGTAGTCTGGGAACAATTTCTGGCACTAACAACAGGGAAGAACAGTTTTCATCAAACTAATGTGGATGGAGAAGAAAAACATCTTCGAGTCAATGCACAATTACTAAAGTATTACTTTCAGTAATAGGCCTAAAGGACCACAAAAAAGAGAAGAAAAGAAAAGGACGAGAAAAAGAAAATGAGGAGTTCTGTCCGTTTTGGGTAATGGTGTCGGCTAGTGGTAAATTTTTATTTTTACTAGGATTTTTCTTTATTGCATTCATTTCAATTATATCTTCCATTTTACAATTTTTGCAAGTCATTTCATTATTAATACGTTGTTCTTCAATCACATGAGTAGTCCCAAATTTGGGAGATTGGTTTATCTTTCTTTTTTATCATAGGATAGATTCTTTTGTCATTGTACAAATTGGGAATGCATGAATATTATTGATTCATAGATTAAAATTAGAGTTGGGACACATTTATCTTAGGTCAAAGTCTGGATAAGGCCTGGGATTGTTTTTGTGTCAGTACAAGTATATCTCTGGGGAAAGTAAGCGTATGTCTTTGATGAGATTTAGGAAAGCTTATGCATCAATCACAATCCCAACATGTGTCTCCTAAGGTCAATTTTTTTGCATCGAAGACCTTATCCAGCCTTAAGGATATGATACTAACAAGAGAGATTTATTTTTCAGAGGAAAGCATCATTGAAGACCGTTGGGATCTCAACATCCCACAGGAGCATGTTCTTCCCTTGTGGAGCCACTATTAACACACACTCCACCTCGTCACACTTCACACTCTAATCGAGGGAGATGGAGATCATAAAAATGAAAAACAAGAAATAATTTAAAGAAGCAAGAAAGGAGCTAGAGATGGATTTATCAAAAGGTGTTTCCTTGACTGACCTTGGTTAAGGAAAGTATGTAGTGGATATTCTAAAGAGATTCATAATTTTGTATTGTAAGGTGATAGCCACACCTATGGAATCAAGCTTGAAGCTACTGTGTGAAGATTCATCATATTTAGTTTATGCCATGACATATCGTCAGATGATTGGATAATTGATGCATTAATTGCAGTGAAGATATCATTTTTGGACAGACTGGAGACAACTGAAGGTATTTTTTTTTACTTTTGATTTACATGAGAAAGATGGTCAGGTGATCCTCATGGGGAGAGTCATTTATAATGGGATCTACACAAAATATCTGAATTTAAATTTGAATAGAAGAAGGTCAATGGAAGGCTTGAGTATTACTAAAATACTGCTCAAGGATAGACTTGAATGACTAAATTTTACTTGCAAGAGAACCATGTTCTAAAGCCTAATACTATTAAACTTCTTGAGTCTTATTTTGGACTAGGTGTTCCATGTACCCTTGCTGGTCAGTGGTGATCAATGTATATGAATTTGAGGTTGTGTTTTAGGTAAAAATAGATTCTACATTGTACTTTTTTGTTGTAACATTGATGATTTGAGCTACATTACCTTCATGCAGCTTATTTTACAATTGATGGTTTGATATTTATCTCTTACATTGTCTCTTTCTTGTATGTGACAGGAAATGACATTGGAATTTGAGAAAGCTAGGCCTAGGAGCTATCTCTTCACATAGATAGTTTCC
Source organism: Pseudotsuga menziesii (assembly GCA_001517045.1). Taxonomy (NCBI): domain Eukaryota; kingdom Viridiplantae; phylum Streptophyta; class Pinopsida; order Pinales; family Pinaceae; genus Pseudotsuga; species Pseudotsuga menziesii. Next base: position 330,458 of record LPNX010812311.1, read on the forward strand.
TAACATTAAATGATAAATAACTAATTTGACAACACTTTCGCTAAGAAAGAATGGGCTCATTCAAGTACATGAAACCATGTTGGTGTTTAGCACGAATATATTGACAATTTTTTTTGGTTTGTTTATTGCTTTTGTTTGAAGCATTTTGTCGATTTTTGAAGTTTGTGTGTATTTTGGTTAAATATTGTTTTAAGTCCTTTGAATGCTTCTAGTTCTCATTCGATGCTTGATTTAACCCTTTGTTGTAGCTTGAATCAAGCTTGGTTTTAAGGTTTGAGAAAACATTATTTTATTAACTTTTAGTTGCATGAATTGATTGTCTTCAGTTTTTTATTCTTTTATGCTGATTGTATATTTTCTTTGTAAATATTGTTCATTATTCAAAAAAATAAATGAGCTCTACATAGCTAAGCAAAGAGAAAAATGGTTTATGCACTATGTTCCTATGCATTGATTGTAGGATACATGTTGGCACAATACCAACATTCATCTAATGCAATAATCAATTGGCATAATTACAATGCATAATTGTATTAGCCTCCATGACCTTAATTGGCAAGTGGAGGCCAAGGTTGAGCATAATGTATGACTCTATTAGTTTATCAGTTTGTCAAGATTCAGGTCCCCACATGTCCGCTGGACCATTAAGGGACGAGATAACAAGTGGAGTCCCTACTTTCCCTGAATCTAGCTAGTGCAGTTGTGTTTCATTGACACCTTCCAGTTGTTACTTGTGAGTCTACATGTTTTGTTGTTCATGATGTGATTCATTGTATTTGACTAATTTTATTGTTTCTCTACTTTGACAATATTCTATAAATCAGTGAAAGATTCACCAAGATTTTACAACATTATATAATAAAATGAAATATTCGTCAATATTTTACAACATTATATAATAAAATGAAATATTCATCGAGATTTTACAACATTATATAATAAAATGAAAGATTCACCAAATTTTTATATATAAATATTATATTATTGATAAAATCGCCTTCAAATTTTCCTATATATCGGAGAGATTTGCCCATTTTTTATACATATAAATCTAGGGGGGGTTCTTAAACTCATCCCTATACTCTACAAAAAATCTCATTTATGGGTTGTATTTAAGCTCTTTCCAACCCTCTCACAAAGAAAAGATCGCCGAGCAAACTTGGTTTCTTTCATGCTCGTAAAATTATTCGAATGAATGTCTAATCAGTATAGGTTTAACATTTTTTGGCCTGGTTGGACTACCTATGAAAAATAAGTCTCTCTGACCCTTTCGACTAAGATAGCTCTCCTTCATACACTTTTATCCTTTTTAGACTTGGGAGACTAGCGCATGAAAAAGAGACCCCATCAGAGTCTTCTTCCTATTTTTAGAATCTCTAAACATGAAAACACCATCGAGCATTTACCGTCTTGTGCTTGACAAAAATCCACTAGATAGTCTCATATCGAGCATACTTCTATCCCTTCTTCATGCTACTTAAACTATGAAGAAGGAACTCTTGGCAAGAAACACCCTTCGAAGCATTTTGAACACGATTAATTTTAAAAATGGTAATCTTTTGATCAAACATTTGATATTCCCACCTGGATCAACACTCATCTATAGATATTTTAGGATTTCCCTCAGAATCTTTGATTTTGAAGGCACTCCCAATCGAAACTTAATTGATTGATAAATTTACGGCGGTTAGCATCATTTTATGTCAAATCTCATGGTCTTAATTTCTTATTTCTTTCGATCATCTAGAAAACTATAATTACATAAGTTAGTAGCTCCTATGTTCATTCCACTTATCACTCATGCATGTTTAAAATCAAATGAATTTATTACTATTAATCGAAGCAAGCTACTACATGGTGTGATAACTGTTTTTGTTCAATTCATATAGGAGCCCTAATAAAGCTTCTTCACTTCTGAATTATTTATCTCATCACGTCTGTCATAAGGTTTAAAAGTGTATTTAATATAATCTTCACGAAAGACACATTACTATAAACTTATCCTTATTTCAAATTTTGTATGTTTGAAGTGAGTCATTGTTAAAGTTTACCATGAGGGGCTAAGATGACTTTTAGAGTTTTGATATAGGTTTGGTTACATTATAAATTATTTCCCGATCATTTTTATAATAACCTTCATCCTAAGATCATCAATTATATCCTTAGTTGGTAACATTATTGTGTTTTTTGAGGAATGAAGGATTGGAGCCTTGTAACCACTCAATCATGTTTTGAAACGATGAGTTTTCTAGGTTATCACAACATTATGAGAATATTGATCAACACTAAGGTTATGATTGAAACTAGGGTTTTTATATTCGTGTCACTTGAAGGTTGCCATTTGTAAATTTTTCATCATACCAACATCACACTTAACAACTCGCTCACTTGACGTCCCTGCAAATCATTATGATCTCGTAAGTTGTTTTCAAAATCTCATTTATCTATGAACTCGCATTGTGATGAACTTGTAGGGGAAATTCACAATGCTTTGATAAAATAGGCCATTTGCGGGTGTTGATGGAAATACGTGAACTGTGGATAAATCAACTGTATTTTTCAATCTGGTTTTCGAAAATCCTAAAGGTTTGTGTAATAGGTGCCATTGCTTCAGTGTCCAAGTTTGAACTCATAGGTGATGAGTATTTGCATGCTGCCCCTAAATGTCGAGAGCTAATACTTAGGGTTGGATGGCTAGGGTTCTTACAGAGGTTTTCTGGGTTCAACGTAGCAGCCTCTAAGGCGTTTGCATAATCTTTTGATGGGGTTAATGCACAGGTTGGGGACATTGAATTAAGGCTAACTAAGGAATTTATTTCTCAAGCCATTGGGTTACCACAGATAGGTGAATGGTGGTATAAAGGCAAACATTTACAAAATCACGAGTGGAAAGGGTTTCTTACTCCAATTCACTGGAAAACCAAGTATAAATATGGTTTTCCCTCTAGCATACTAATGAAGAAATGGTGTGCTTTGTTGGAGCTGATCATCAAGTATGTTACCTGTGAGGGTAGGCTCTCTCAAACACAATTCTATCACTTCTGATTATTGATGATATTTAAGGAACACCTTGTAAATATGCCCTACTTTTTCTTGAATAGCCTGCACAAAATGGCCTACACTTATCAAACTAATATAGGGGATAAGGAGAGGAGTTTATTCCATCACGGATTAATTAAAATCCCCGTGTCCTATCGACTAGGAGAACTAGGTGAAACTTGGGATTCCTTCCTCGTGCGTAATGGGTTTGGTGAGAATGAATAATGGCCCAGAAAGAGGCTTAGGGTTAGATGTAAGCGTATAAAAAATGAAGAAGTTGATCCTGAACTTGAAGACTCTAATTCTCAAGATAATTTGGATGATGAAATATCCGAACCTAGCCAAACCCTAAGTGTCAGTGATGTTAAGGTCAAGGTTGAAATAAATTCTGAATTTCCTACTGATAATTCTCAAGATCGAATGAGAAAACCACCAATCCCCATATCCTGTCAAAACAAGAACCTTTCTCACTCACGGGCTGACATAGGGCAGTGGCAAGCTAAAGACTAGACTAGCCAAGTGATGAGTAATCGAGCTATCCGAAGGACAACTCGCAGTATGACAGCCACTCTGCTTGCTAGGAGAAATTTGAGCATTGGAGATATTCCTATAATCGAAGTAAGTGACTCCCAAACACCTCATCCTAGTCCAGTTCCTATTCGTCCAGATTTTCTTGATCTAAAGTATGCATCTCTCTCTGGAGATAATGTTGTTGATACTCAACGAGTGAACCATGAATGTGATAAAGAAATTGATCAAAAGCCTTACCTAGCGGAAGAAGGTAGAAAGGCCTCAAACAAATAATCGAAATAGAAAATTGATCAAAACCCTCATGCCCGAGTCATTTTGTCTCTACAAACCGACTTAAAGGAAGCTCAAGTTATCCAAACATTTTCCATGGATGAAATCAAAGGTTTAAAAACTGAATTAGTATCTTGGATTGAAAAATGGAATGTGTTGAGGGCAAAGAAGTTGAAATATAAAGAACAAGTTAAAAGGATTCTATTGAAGAATCGAAGGTTGAAGAAGCAGAATGGGATTGCCAAGATTATAGCTATCAAGTTCAGAGCCAAGCTGGATGAAGGAAGGTGAAGTATACCAATTCAACTGTCTATCGAATCAGCTTTAAAAACTTGACATTTTGTTTTCTGCAATGAGTTCTAAATTTTTTTTTATGTTTTGAATCTTCAATCATGCATACAGATGATTTCGAATTGGCCCTCACAGGTTAGTAACATTTTGATTTTGTCAATTCTTAAATTTTAGCACATAGTTTGATTATTAAATGGAGATATCTGTAGAATTAAAATTCTCCAAACATCTCATTCATTTCTATATGATAAATTAGTTGTATGTTGCTAACTGATTGTGTTTGGCATATTCAGGTGTTAATGAAGCTGTTGAGATGAAGCTAGATGCCATACTACATTTGTGCTTTTTGACTATGTGCAGTTACTTGTTGGAGGCTGTTTCGAGGTTGCAACTGATTGTTGTTCTGCATTTTCTACACTTTTGTTTCTAAAGCATTTACTAGTATCAATCATCCAATATAGTGTTAACACATTCTGGAGAATATGACACTAGATTTCTCCAGTAAGTTAATCTTTTTGGCGTGTTATTCTCTCCTGGTGGTTACATAAGAACATGTCTATGATTATTGTCGTTCTTGGACCTATATTTGGATAACATCCATATATTACCATAGAAATAGGAGTTTTAGTTAATTAGTTGTATTTTGTAGTTCCCTTTATAAACAAATTCTAAACAGAAGTAAAGGGTTCGATTCCAAACACTTGTGGAGAACTGATATTTTACAGTGCTATAATATATTCTGTTATTCTTGTGTTTCTTTTAGAATTGTTTCTGAAGATTACTGGTTGCTACAGAATACTGAGGACCTTAGCTAAATCTTTCAGTCATTTCATACTGTGTTAATGATGTTTCTCTTTTGTTGAATTTAATTTTCATATATA
>LPNX010812311.1:335668-413897 GCA_001517045.1 Pseudotsuga menziesii
TATGAAGGATTCATTGTTATGTTGGAAGTTAATGAGTTTCTTCATGATTTTTTCAATTTGATTATGAAATAGTGTTACATGAAGTATTAATTGTGCAAGATGACCTTGTTTAGCATTCATGTTAGTATCTGATTGTATCCATCATGTTTCAAGACTATCTCAAATCTATTTGATTACAGGTTTTATTTTCTGTTAAATTATCTTGTGATGAGATATTATCTTATTGTGAGTTATGGTGGGATTTATTTTTTTTAATTGTAGGATTTTCTAAGAATACTGAATTGTAGATCACCTTATATGTTGATACCTGTTATCAAATTAAAAATCCATGCTCTCAACTGAGATAGAAAGCTTGCATTTAGGTCATTATAGGATAGAATTAGGAGCTACTATTTTTGTACTTAGCTTAAGATAGTCTTTAGTATTAGTTAGTCATTAGGTTGAATTTCTTTGATTTGTCAGAGGATTTGGTTAAGTAAAACTTATCACCTACACCTAAAGAGACTCTCTATTTTGAGATCATATTATACAGGCAGCAGGGCCTTAATCCTGTGAGAGATAGTCACTCCAAACACATACAAGATTGCAGTAAGTCAAGTGTGTGGGCTATCTTTCCGTTGTTGGCCTAGGTCAGTATTTTCAGCCAACAAATGGTGCTAGAAGGAGGGATTGAGCTTAAATATTAATGGCTGATCGATCACATAACTCTCCTACTAGTAATCAACCTACTTCCTCCCTCACAAGTTTTGAAACATTGTCTACCCCGGTCTCTACATCACAACCTGAAACTATAAATACCCCGGTTTTAGATGCAGTTAGGACCATTATTGAAAGAGACCCAACCATCTCACCAGTTTCCCTAGAGCAAATAAGTCAAACATTAGAGGAATCATGAAGAGTCTTAACTAGAGCCTATTCTCGCCAATCAAGAATTCCTCCGATCAATTTCATATTTCCAAGCAGAGCTCATTTTCAAACCTTGGTAGTGATTGAGTCAGTTGACGCTCCAATTGGAGAAGAGCCTCTTGAACCATTGAGAGGATCTCCTGATTATCATCTTAGTGATCTTTTGAGAGGAGTGGCTAGCCATAACACTTCCCAGCAATTGTTTCCTTCAGGTGGATCTGACCTACCCCCTTCACCTCCTGAATCACCACCTGATTGTCCCCGTGACCATAACAACGAGTCTTCATTAGACCTGGAATCCAATCCAGACATGGGTGACCATGATTAGGGAAAATCTAATGCTAATAGACCATGGTTACAACACGGTGCCATTGCTATGCCTGGACTATGTTTGACCTAGATGATAAGGGCCTGGCCGAAAAAAACATTGACAAATTCATCCTGGCTGTTCAGACTATGAATTTCCAGCATGAGGATGTGGTATGTCAACTATTCCCTTTAACTTTTGAAGGAAAAGCTGTAGTTTGGTATTTTTCCCTAACTCAAGGATCCATAACTAGCCAGAGTGATTTTAGTCAAGCATTCCTGAACAAGTTTGGTGAAGATAAAACCCCTGCTGTGCTAGCATTAGAATTGGATAGAATTAAGATGGAGAGCAAAGAAAGGATAAAGGATTTCAATAAATGTTTCCTTACTCTCTTGAATAAGATACCAGTATCCTACAAACCTCCAGAAGATATTATAATTGAGAATTATGCTTCAGCTTTACCTAAATACTTGGGTATGTTTGTGAAACAAGCTGGTAAAATCACGTTAGTTGAAACCTTTGAAGAAGCAATAAAGGTTGAAAAGAATTCAATAACGTTTGAACCAAAAATTAATGGCAAAACTTATGGTTCCCTTCGTAAATGCAACGAAACCCCTGCTAGAACCAACACGGATAAAAGAGATGCTCCTGCTTTCGATGTAGAAAAATTACAACAAGCAATTAGGTCTCTTACAAATGAAGTGGTGATATTGAAATGAAATAATGGGGAAGGTACTTCGAACAGAGGGAATTTCAAAACCCCATACCGACCATTTACATCCCCAAATTCCAGGCAGAACACTCTGCCTGACATATCAACTAATGAGGAAGTTTTCAATACTATAAGAGTTTTTTATGCCTTACCTGATTCTTCAACCGATCAAGAGTTAGATGAAGATTGTGAACCTGAGCAGCTTGGAACCAAAGAGGAAAATTCTGAAGATCCTCTCCCGCTTAATTTCCATTTCTGGGATAGTTCAGCCAAGGAAGGGGAGTTTAGTGATCATTCTGTCTTTGTCAACCAGCATACCCATAATACAAGAAGTAAAGGGCCTGTAGATTCGCAACCGTCACCAGCACCTAAGAATAGTCCCCAACCTTCAAATTAGCAGCCTGCCACTCAAGGTAAAGATCTCCAATATGACATCATAGAAGATATCAAGAAACTGAGGGAAAATATCAGCATGTTTGATTTATTGAAAATTTATCCCATGCCTGGGGGTTCAATACTTTCAAACTTATCAACCCCATCAACCACTAAAACAAAGAATCAGGCCTCTATACCGTCAGTCAATAACCTTGATCCTTTAACCAGTAAAACAACAGTAGGTTTTAATAGTAATATCAAAACAGTCACTGATAAAGATGCATTGATAGGTAAAAACTCCAAATCTACAACTCCACCCTTTCTGCTAACGTTTGAAATCTTCAACCCAAATGTTCATAACTATATGATTGATTCTGGAGCTTCATCAAACGTTATGCCTTATTCGTTCTGTAAGAAGCTGAATGCCAAACCCTCTCCTTGTGAAATTCAAATCAACCAACTAGATCGATCTAAGGTGTAGATTATAGGAGAATTAAAAGGAGTAATGATCAAAATGGGCACCAATCCACAACTCTTCCAGGTTATTGACATAGTGGTAGCAGGCATACCAAATTTCTATGGGTTGTTTTTAAGTCGTGATTGGTCTCAATCTTTAAAAGGATACTTTTCAACCGATTGGCCACATTTGTGGTTACCTAAAAATGGGTGACCAAATCAGATCAGGATTGACAGAGAGAGGTACATGAAACACACAGTGACCGAAATAAATGCTCCCAATGAACCAATTTTGTTTACTGATTCTATTTTAGGAAATTACGGGTACGATTATGATTTGGGGAGTTTTCCTACACTAAAATATGCATTTACCAATTCTATAAATAAATCAGAAATTCTACATTGTGATTTTCAGGAAGCTGCCCCTAGTTTGGTTAATATTGTGAATAATGTAAAGGATGTAAATAGTCTTGTTGATAAGCCTTGGCACCTGTATTTTGACGGATCTAGATCAAAAGAAGGTGCAGGAGTAGGTTGCATGCTGCTAGACCCGACAGGAAACAAATGCTTGCTATTTTGTAGGCTGGAATTTCTTTGCACAAATAACACAGCCGAATATGAGGCCCTCATACAGGGACCCAAGAAGGCATTGGACTTAAAGGTTAAAGTTCTAATTGCATTTGGCGATTCTGAAATTATTGTTCAACAAGTCCGCAATTCCATTCATTCCTTATCTAATCATTTGCAAAGTTATCAAAAGGAGGTATGGAATTTAATTTCAACACTTAATGCCTTTAATATCAAATCCATTCCTCGTTTTCATAATAAGGAAGATGGCTTGTTGGAAAATGTAGCTTCAAGATTCATTCCCGTAGAAAATTTTTCCCCTAATGTTTTTTCTATTGAATTATTATTTAGACCGTCAATCCTAGATAACATTACTAACTGGCGTGTTTTCAATGATGATTCATAGATTATTGCCTTCTTGACTGGGGAGGATGCTTTTAAAGAATCAGCAATCGACGAGATCACACATGATCAGGATCTACACAATTTCTCAGTAATCCACCAACCTCGTCCCATTGATCAATCTTTTGAACAGGTAAATTCAATCCCTACATCAATTCTTAGGCTTGAAAGATTTTATGACCTGCATGATAAGTTCAAGGGAGTGCCTAATTGCAAGACAAATAGTTCCAACATGCGTTATGAAACCATAAACTTAGCCATGGAAGCAAATCCTCAAAATATTAATTTAGGGTCAAACTGCACCCCAAACGAGAAATTAGCCTTCCTGAAATTGTTTAGTGAATTCAAGGATGTATTTGCATGGTCCTACGATGATCTAAAGAATTTTGATACCCAGATCATGCAACACATAATCCCCATGAAATCCCAGTCAAAACCATTCCAGCAGAAACTAAGGAAAATGCACCCTACCTTAGAACTAGCAGTAAAGACAGAATTGAATAAATTGCTTACTACTTGGATCATATTTCCTGTACACCATGCACAGTGGGTGGAAAACCTTGTCCCTGTTAGGAAGAAGAATGGAGATATTCAGCTATGTGTAGATTTTCAAAACTTAAACCGATCATCAGAAAAGGACAACTATTATATCCCTCCCATGGAACAAATCCTCCAAAAAGTGTCAAGTGCTCATATGCTATCTTTATTAGACGGTTTCTCTAGGTACAACCAGGTCTTAGTTTCTCCTGCAGATCAGCTAACAAACACTTTTAGAAAACCTTGGGGAACCTATGCCTATAGGAATATTCCCTTTGGATTGATAAATGTTGGGGCTACATTCCAAAGGGAAATGGACGCTGCTTTCAGAGGTCTGATAAATCACTCTGTCATTGTCTATTTGGACGATGTCACTGTGTTTTCCAAAAATAGATCTGATTGCATTTTACACTTACGTAAAGTGATGGAACATTGTAGGAAGTTTGGTATTTCCCTTAACCCAAAAAAGACAATATTTACAGTAATTGAGGGAATTTTGCTAGGGTTTTGTTGGCAGTCAGCAACAACCCCTTCATTTTTTTTCGTTGAGATGAAAATGATCAGCTCTCTTTTATGATTTACCTTTTAAAGATTATAAAAGAGTGCCTTCAGAATCTTTGATTCTAAAGGTACTCTCAATTATAGAAGAATTAAGAGTCATATTAGAAATTTATGAACACACTTTCATAAATTTGATAAATTAGCAGATGTCAGTCTCATAAATTTTATATATGATCAATTTTATCATTAATTAATTTATCTGATTATATATGTTGATTTAAGAGATTTAAAAGTATAGTATGCTAATTGGTTTTTAAAGAAGACACATTTTGAATTTGTTTGGAGCTTGGGTATTGATAAGATATTATAAATTCTTGAAATTCCTGGAACTAAAGGTGATTTATTAATTAATTTTTTTTTCATTAAACCTAAGGTTCAATATTTCACATATAACTTAATCTTTAATTGATTTGTAAAAAGTGTATATATATATAATTAGTGAGAATGTAAATAAATGTATATTATTTTGAAATTGTTGTGTGTCATATAAATATAACCATAATAGTTTTACAAGATTTATAGCCTATCGAATCTGGTTTTAAGGACATAAATGGTTAGGATTTTATAAAGTATTTAAAACTATATTTCAAAATAAAACTACATATACATATATGGTTTGAGTGTTGAGAAGTGATCATTAGTTAGTTGCATTTCAGAAATCTTAAGAACATTAAGGAGTAGTATTATAACTCTACATCATCATGTTAATGAACACGACTGCCTTCCACGTGTAATCTAGGGTGATTATCAATTGACAGTTTTAATGAGGATTCATGATTCATATGGCTAATAGACAAACATCTGTTACAAGGATCGTTGCATGAAGATTGAATTTGTATTGGTATTTAGTTAACACCTATCAATTTAAGTGACAAATTTCGGTGTAATAATGAAATCGTATCAATAGAGCTTGATTTCATATGTGACTGATAACCATTCTCATTCATGATGATGCATGAGCTCATCATTCCAGACTGAGTATCATTAATGTTTTGATTTACAATCCATGAATCAAATGATTTCTGATATGAAGGATTGGTTAAGAATTTCAGTTAGTCATGGCTAGTCTTTCATTTATCATAGCGAAAGCACTGGCTATTGTGTTCATCATCTCCAGATTTGGTTAATATTGCCAAAATTTAGGTTCTCCTCTTTGTCACGTATGAAGCAATTGAGGATTTGACATTTCGCGTAATGTCTTATACTTGGGTGCCTATTCCTTCCATTTTCACGACTTCATTCATTACAATCCATAACCTGAGTCGTAGTGAGGAAACAATGGCTCCTCTCAGTCGATTTGAAATTTCAGGACCTGAGCTTGTTGAAGCCGATGAGAAAGCTGCTCTGTTATTCGAAAAGATTGGATGGGGTTAGTTTTTCAGATGTTTTAGTGGCCATAACATGGAGGTTACTAAACAATTTGCTATGAGTTTTAAGGAAAATATAGCTCAGATTGGAGATTTCAAGTTTATCATTGATGAAGATAAGATTGCAGAAGCTACGAAGCTTCCTCAAACTGGAGAGAGATGGTTTAGAGGGGGGGAAGTGGATAAGAAGAAATGTCATTCCTTGTTGTTGCCCTTACCAGCCAATGAAAAGTTGAAGATTGGGGTTTCGGTTAAATTTTTAAAGCCATAATGGTGAGCATTTTATGAAATCCTTGTCAGGTATGTATCGTGTGATGGCCGATTCTCTCATTTGCATTATTATCATCTGCGACTACTGTTAGCATTGAAAGGATTTAAACTTAATATTCCATTTTACATATTGCAAAGTATGAAGAAAATGGCACATTCGGTACAAACTACCATAGGTAATCCTGATAGGAGTCTGTTCCATCATGGTCTAATTAAAATTTTAATCCAGCATCAGCTGTCTCTTAGTTGTAAATCTTGGGATGATTTTTTGGTTGAATGTAAATTAGGGCCAACACAGTATTGGCCAAACCCTCCTCCTAAAACTCGTAGGAAGCGTAAAGCCCCAGTAAAATCTGAAGTTGATAATGTTAATAAGGCTGAGTTAAAGGATAAAGAGCTTCAGGAAGAAAATTCACCTATAGGTACTAGTGTTAATAATGATGGAATTGTGAATGTAGCTCCCTGTTACACTGAGACAACCATGGGCCAATCCCTATCTGACAAGTGCTTTAGTACACCTACAAAGGTGAAGGGCAGATTGACCAAAAATGAAGATGTTGATGCTATTAATTATGAAAACCCCTCTGAGTTATGTACTCCTTGAAAACATGGTGATGATTCCATGCATAAACTTGAACAATTCATGCATGTGTGTTGTGACAAAGGGGGTTTTGAACCAAAAGTTCTTGTATTTGTTTGTACAAGAAGAATCGCTAGAAGTATGAATACTACACCTACAGCCTCTGTCCCTGCGGCCACTCAAAAAAGTACTTAGCCAGTGATTGTTCATCTTGAGGATGATGTTCCATCATTGGTTCCTGAAACCACACGTATGGATGAACCTATTCTTATAGAGAATAATCATGAAAAATTGGCTAAAGACATTAAAGAGTCAGTTAAGTTCGAAGCTGCTCCATCGTGTATGGATGCTTGTGGTTCGGGCCCTGAGCCATATTTTATGAGCTTTCCATCACCTAATCAAGATATAGATAATATTGATTCTTCTCAAGTAGATGATTCATGTCATGATAAGGAGGAATAAATTCTCCAATAGGTCCTTGACAGGGTATATGAGACTAAAATCGTAGAATTGAAAAATGAACTAAAAGAATGTCAAGCAAACGCAGCCTTGAAAGAGGTGGAAAATAAGACATTCAGGGCAGAGTTACTAAATTGGATTAATAGATGGAAAGACATGAACATCAAGAAGAATCAATACAAAAAAGCAAAAAAATCAATGATAGACACAAACCAACACTTGCTTGAGCAAGTAGATCGACAAAAGCTAGTAATCATTAGGCTCAAAGCCAAACTTTCTGAGGCCAGAAGAGTGATCAATTTACAAAGTAGAACCTGATGTTGTTTCTATTTTCAGTTATATGATTTATCTCTCTGTCGACAGGTAATAAAAGCCTTTTAAGAGCATACTTGCAAAATCGTAGATTTTGCAGGCATGCGTATAATTTATTGGTTTTATTGTTATTTCTATTGAAACTAGTTTTAATAAGATTCTTATATTTGTTGAACAGGTGTACATGTTATCACTATCCTCTGTAGATACAAGACGTTTCAGATCACAGTTGGAAAACGTTAATGCTTCTTGAAGACTGGAATTTCAAAATAGCCATGAATATGCCAGTTCCCTTAAATCAGGAGATGATGCAGGCTAGTTGTTTTATTGACTTAGGTAGTAGAAAACTAATTTTAGGGTTTATTTAGATAGAAATAACATTAGGATAAATTTTTACTGAATTTTAGTTTCTCCTTAAGAGAAAAATTCAGCTGGTAGCAGGACCATAACCTGTGAGATTTTTCTCTCTCAAACACACCGGGAGCTGCTTTAAGCTACTTGTGTGGGCTTAATCTCCTTGTTGGCCTAGTTCAGAAAATCAGGCCAAAAGGTTTGTAGTGTCAAAAGAAGGGATCATGATTGATCCATAAATAATAGAAGCTATCTCTAGGATTCCTTTTCCTACTACTAAGAAATCCATACAATCCTTCATGGGAAAGATAAATTTCGTAAGGAGATTTGTTCCAAGTTTTTTCTGAAATTGTGCGCCCACTACAAAATATGATTAAGAAAGACAACAGTTTTTCATGGGGGGGTAGAGAAAAGGAGTCATTTATTAGGATTAGAGAGGCCATAGCTGAGGCACCTGCACTTGTGACTCTTGACTTTAAGAAGGACTTTATTCTCTATACTTTTGCGTCTGACATATCTTATGCAGTTGTTCTTACTCAGAAGAACCAACAGGAGGATGAAGTTCCTATCTCCTTCATGAGCTCGAATTTGAAAGGAGCTAAACTGAACTACCACGAAGTGGATAAACAGGCTTTCGCTGTGTTCAAAGCAGTAAAACATTTCCTCCCTTATCTCCTTAAATCGAAAACTAAGGTAATTGTTCCATTCTCTACTGTGAGAAATTTGCTGGTACAGAAAGACCTTGGAGAGAAAAGGGCACATTGGATGGCTTCTATTCATGAGTATGACCTAGAGATTAAACCCTCTCAAGTTATACGTGGTTTGGGGTTGTATAAACTGGCAGCTGAATCAACACACCTACCTGCTGACCAGAATGGCATACCTTTAGATGATGTCTTGCTCCAGAAAGAAATCTATTTCATCCCAGACCCGGCTAGCTCATGGTATACTAACATTCGCACTTACCTTGAAACTGGCAGTGCTCCAGATCATTTAGATCCAAGAAAGAAGAGAGCGGTAGGATTAAAATCATCACCCTACCAATTGGTAAATAATGTGCTTTTCATAAAAAATGCGGATGGAGTTTTGCTTCGTTGTTTAGAGAAGGAGGAGTCCGATCTGGTTTTAACACAACTGCATGAAGGGCCTGATGGTGGCCACTTCGGTGGTGATACTACTGCTCATAAAATTCTGAGAGAAGGATAGTTTTGGCCAACCCTATTTAAAGATTCCCACGCTTTCGTTAGAAGGTGCCAAGATTGCCAGACCGCAGTTGGCAGAGTTAAAAAACCAGCGTTTCCTTTACAACTTGGGGTGGTGGACATGCCTTTCCAATAGTGGGGAATTGATATCGTAGGACCAATAAATCCCTCCTCCTCCCTCCAACATAAGTACATCATAACTGCCAACATAAGTACATCATAACTGCCACTGACTATTTTACTCGATGGTATGAAGCCGAACCCCTATGGGTGGTTAATATAAATCAGGTATTGCATTTTCTTGAAACTAACATAATCACCATATTTGGAGTGCCTGAATCTCTCGTGTTTGATAATGCATCTTATTTTTATTTTGGATAATTAACTGAATTCACACTAGAAAATGGAATTAGAATCAGGTATTCAACAAACTACTACCCACAATGGCCTTGCTGAATCAACAAATAAGAACTTGTTGAAAATTCTAAAAAGATCCATAGCTGAGCATCATAGGAACTGGCATACTGTTATGTATCAAGCTCTGTGGGCTGATAGGGTTACTCCAAAATCATCTGTTGGTAACTCTCCTTTTTATTGGGTATATGGAGTGGATGCTATCCTTCCCCCAAATCGATTTTTACCTTCATTACGACTTGCACGAGCTGTACAAGAGACTGAGTGTTCATCCATCGAAGAAAGAATCAATATGTTGTTGAAATTGGAAGAGGAAAGAGATAATGCTAAGAAATATTTTGCGAAACACCATTAAATTGTTAAGTCATGGTTCGATCGTGGCTCATCCTTGAACAGAGAATTATGAGTAGATGATCTGGTTTTCAGATGGGACAAAGCACATGAAGATAAATGGGAACATACCATATTCCAACGTCTTTGGTTAGGTCCATATGTGATAGTAGAAAAACTTGGTCCTAATACCTTCCATTTAAAGACCTTTCAAGGATAGCTCGATACCCTTCTGGTAAATGGGCATGCCCTTAAAAGGTACTTTCAGTAATCTCATGTCATCAAGTCATTTCCATTGTATATTTGCATTTGTGTATATTTCTGTACATAATTCTATTTTTATTCTGATTTCTAGTTAGAATTTTCAATCTTATACTTACCAATTATTTTCTTTGTCATCATCGTCATGTTTACCCATTCAGAATTTCAAATGATGGGACATGAAAATAATTTGACTCTTTAAATCATTTACTGTACATAGGATTGCATCTTTGCCTCTGTAAATAGTTGCTTCCTTCAACGCATCTCCTATCTTCTACCACAAGATCCAGCATGAACCATTTTACATGGACATAAAGAAGAACCTGATGATGGAATATCTCGAATAGAAATGACTGAAATACATATCAGATTGTAACCACTGATGACGGCTGAAAGTATCTGATGTCTCATAAGTGATCTATTTTCAGACTTGTATTAGTTTTAGCCTCCGCATTTTTTCTCTTAGCAAACCTTGATTGTTGTCTTCGGGTGTCTTTCTACATATCAATACCTCAAGAAATTTATTTACTGATTCCAATGCATGTCTACTAAGCTTGAAGATTCGTTGAAGATATCTAGTCATTTTTCAAGCTGTCTTAAGAAGTCTGTGGTTTTTCCCCTCATTTTCATGAATACATCTGGTCACTCGACCAGGGAAATACTCTTGAACTAAGGTGAATGTAAAAAGGTTAATCAGAAAATAGGAGGTCTAATCACGAGCCGGTCTGTTTATGATCATAAATTCTATTGGAATGACGTTGTCAAAATTTGGTTACCAAGCCAATGACAGCAACTCTCAGTCGAATAACTGAGAGACAAGAAGTCTCATCATAAGCTGGCCTGATCAGTTTCTTGTAGGATTGGTGAATAAGGCTATCATTATTTAGTCACCAAGCTAAGATAGTATATATGATTAATTATTTTTGTGTTTACCCATGTGTATATGATTTGTATATATACTAACAAGGTTTTAAAGTTAAAAAAAAAAGAGGGGGGTGGGGGAGTATTGTCTGCTATTTTGCTTGAATGAGGGGAAAAGCAACTGATGTTCTAAAGAAGCCACATCTATACTGGTATTGGCTAACCTGTCTTTTTCCTTATAGATCTACATTGGCTTTAAGTCATCTTACTCTTTCTTGAGTTTGGTTAGGACTAAGAACACTTAGCTAATAGCCATAGGATTGTTTCAAAAATCTATTGAGGTCTGGTTATATGTTCAGATTGGTTTGAATTTGGAATCACTTAGGCAGAAATTTGGTACTTTTAAAGCATTATTTTTTATTATCTGAAGTGTGAATGTTGTTTCCACAGAGATAACTGGTTCGGTCCTAGCATGTCGCCAATTGTTGGCAAGCAACACCCTTCGGAGCATTTTGAACACGATTAATTTGAAAACCGGTAATCTTTTGATCAAACATTTGATATTCCCACCTGGATCAACACTCATCTATAGATATTTTAGGATTTCCCTTAGAATCTTTGATTCTGAAGGCACTCCCAATCGAAACTTAATTGATTGATCGATTTATAGGGGATAGCATCAGTTTATGTCAAATATCATGGTCTTAATTTCTTATTTCTTTTGATCATCTGGAAAACTATAATTACAAAAGTTAGTAGCTCCTATTTTCATTCCACTTATCACGCATGCATGTTTAAAATCAAATGAATTTATTACTATTAATCCAAGCAAGCTACTACATGGTGTGATAACTGTTTTTGTTCAATTCATATAGGAGCCCTAATAAAGCTTCTTCACTTCTGAATTATTTATCTCATCACGTCTGTCATAAGGTTTAAAAGTGTATTTAATATAATCTTCACGAAAGACACATTACTATAAACTTATCCTTATTTCAAATTTTGTATGTTTGAAGTGAGTCATTGTTAAAGTTTACCATGAGGGGCTAAGATGACTTTTAGAGTTTTGATATAGGTTTGGTTACATTATAAATTATTTCCCGATCATTTTTATAATAACCTTCATCTTAAGATCATCAATTATATCCTTAGTTGGTAACATTATTGTGTTTTTTGAGGAATGAAGGATTGGAGCCTTGTAACCACTCAATCATGTTTTGAAACGATGAGTTTTCTAGGTTATCTCAACATTATGAAAATATTGATTAACACTAAGGTTATGATTGAAACCAGGGTTTTATATTTGTGTCACTTGAAGGTTGCCATCTGTCAATTTTTTATCATACCAACATCACACTTAATAACTCGCTCACTTGACTTCCCTGCAGATCATTATGATCTGGTAAGTTGTTTTCAAAATATCATTTATCTGTCAACTCACATTATGATGAACTTGCAGGGAAATTCACAGTGCTTTGATAAAATAGTTTATTTGCTGGTGTTGATAGAAATATGTGAACTGTGGATAAATCAACTGTATTTTTCAGTCTAGTTTTCGAAAATCCCAAAGTTTTGTGTAATAGCTTCCATGGATCTGGTGTCCAGGTTCGAACTCATAGGTGATGAGTATTTGCATGCTGCCCCTAAATTTTGAGAGATAATAATTAGGGTTGGATGTCTAGGGTTCTTACAGAGTTTTTTTGGGTTCAACGTAGTAGCCTCTAAGGCGTTTGCAGAATCGTATGATGGGGTTAATGCACAGGTTGGGAACATTGAATTAAGGCTGACTGAGGAATTTATTTCTCAATACATTGGGTTACCACAGACAGGTGAACGGTGGTATAATGGCAAGCATTTACAAAATGACGAGTGGAAAGGGTTTCTTACTCCAGCACACTGGGAAACCAAGTATAAATCTGGTTTTCCCTCTAGGATGCTAATGAAGAAATGGCGTGCTTTGCTGGAGCTGATCATCAAGTACGTTACGTGTGAGGGTAGTCTCTCTCAAACACAATTCTATCACCTCCGATTATTGATGATATTTAAGGGACACCCTG
The DNA here is from genome assembly GCA_001517045.1 of Pseudotsuga menziesii. Taxonomy (NCBI): domain Eukaryota; kingdom Viridiplantae; phylum Streptophyta; class Pinopsida; order Pinales; family Pinaceae; genus Pseudotsuga; species Pseudotsuga menziesii. The sequence continues at coordinate 348,956 of LPNX010812311.1, forward strand.
TAAATATGCCCTACTTTTTCTTGAATAGCCTGCAGAAAATGGCTTGCACTTATCAAACTAATATAGGGGATAAGGAGAGGAGTTTATTCCATCACGGATTAATTGAAATCCGTGTGTCCTATCGAGTAGGAGAACTAGGTGAAACTTGGGATTCCTTCATTATTACCTAATGGGTTTGGTGAGAATGAAGAATGGCCCAGACAAAGGCTTAGGGTTAGACGTAAGCGTATAAAAAATGAAGAAGTTGAGCCTGAACTTGAAGACTTTGATTCTCAGGATAATTTGGGTGATGAAATATCCGAACCTAGCCAAACCCTATGTATCAATGATGTTAAGGTCAAGGTTGAAACAAATTCTAAAGTTCCTGCTGATAATTCTCAAGATTGAATGAGAAAACCGCCAATCCCCATACCTTGTCAAAACAAGAACCTTTCTCACTCATAGGCTGACATAGGGCAGACACAGGTTGAAGACTAGACTAGCTGAGTGATGAGTAATCAAGCTATCCGAATGATAACTCGCAGTATGACAGCCGCTCTGCTTGCTAGGAGAAATTTTAGCATTGGAGATATTCCTATAATCGAAGTAAGTGACTCCTCAGCACCTTGTCCTAGTCTAGTTCCTATTCGTCCAACTTTTCTTGATATGAAGTATGTATCTCTCTTTGGAGATAATGTTGTCGATACTTAGCGAGTGAACCATGAATGTGATCAAGAAATTGATCAAAATCATTACCTAGCGGAAGAAGGAAAAAAGGCCTCGAATAGAGAATCGAAAGAGAAAATTGATCAAAACCCTCATGCCCGAGTCATTTCGTCTCTATAAACCAACTTAAAGGAAGCTCAAGTTATCCAAACATTTTCCATGGATGAAATCACAGGTTTAAAAACTGAATTAGTATCTTGGATTGAAAAATGGAATGTGTTGAGGGTAAAGAATTTGAAATATAAAGAACAAGTTAAAAGGCTTCGATTGAAGAATCAAATGTTGAAGAAGCAGAATAGGATTGCCAAGATTAGAGCTGTCAGGTTCAGAGCCAAGCTGGATGAAGCAAGGCGAAGTATACCAATTCGACTGTCTGTCGAATCGGCTTTAAAAACTTGACATTTTGTTTTCTGCAATGAGTTCTAAATTTTGTTTTATGTTCTGAATCTTCAATCATGCATACAGATGATTTCAAATTGGCCCTCACAGGTTAGTAACATTTTGATTTTGTCAGTTCTTAAATTTTAGCGCATAGTTTGATTATTAAATGGAGATATTTGCAGAATTAAAATTTTGTAGACATCTCATTCATTTCTATATGAGCAATTAGTTGTATGTTGCTAACCGATTATGTTTGACATATTTAGGTGTTAATGAAGCTGTTGGGATGAAGCTAGATGCCATCCTACATTTGTGCTTTTTTACTATGCGCAGTTACTTATTGGAGGTTGTTTTGGGATTGCAACTGATTGATGTTCTATGGTTTCTACACTTCTGTTTCTAAAGCATTTACTAGTATGGATCATCCAATATAGTGTTAACATGTTCTGGAGAATATGACATTGGATTTCTCCAGTAAGTTAATATTTTTGGCATGTTATTCTCTTCTGATGGTTTCATAACAACATGCCTATGATTCTGGTCGTTCTTGGACCTATATTTGGATAACATCCATATATTACCATAGAAATAGGAGTTTTAGTTAATTAGTTGTAGTTTGTAGTTCCCTTTATAAACAAATTCTAAATAGAAGTAAAGGGTTCGATTCCAAAGACTTGTGGAGAACTGATATTTTACAGTGCTATAATATATTCTGTTATGCTTGTGTTTCTTTTAGAACTGTTTTTGAAGATTACTGGTTGNTGAATGATTCGTTGTTATGTTGGAAGTGAATGAGTTTCTTCGTGATGTTTTCAATTTGATTATGAAATAGTGTTACATGAAGTATTAACTGTGTAAGCTGGGCTTGTTTAGCCTTCATGTTAGTATCTGATTGTATCCATCATGTTTCAAGACTGTGTCAGATCTATTTGATTACAGGTTTTATTTTCTGTTAAATTATCTTGTGATGAGATATTATCTTATTGTGAGTTAAGGTGATATTTATTTATGTTAATTGTAGTCTTTTTTAACAGTATAGAATTGTAGATCACCTTATATGTTGAGACCTGTTATCAAATTAACAATCCATGCTCTCAACTGAGATAGATAGCTTGCATTTAGGTCATTATAGGATAGAATTAGGAGCTACTATTTTTGTACTTAGATTAAGATAGTCTTTAGTATTAGTTAGTCATTAGGTTGAATTTCTTTGATTTGTCAGAGGATTTGGTTAAGTAAAACTTATCACCTACACCTAAAGAGACTCTCTAGTTTGAGAGCATATTATACAGGAAACAAGGCCTTGATCCTATGAGAGACAGTCACTCCAAACACATACAAGATTGCAGTAAGTCAAGTGTGTGGGTTGTCTTTCCGTTGTTGGCCTAGGTCGGTATTTTCGGCCAATAGGACCAAACAGTGCCTTTAGGTTCCCCAACATATTACATATGGTCTCACATTATGGCAAAATTCCCCCATTGGATCATTTTTGTTCAGAGTACCCTACGATGAGTCTCCCTTGGATACCCTGGATATCACTAGTACAAGTACTTTCTCCAAGTATCTCCCATTGGAATCATATTCCCAGTTACACAACTATGATCCCCTCCCCCTAAGTCAATATCATTTTCTACTAGATCAGGCTTTCCATCATACTCTAAACAAAGGAATTTTGATTTCCCCGTACTCCCTTTCCCCTGTTCACCACTCAATAACTCAAACCTAGTATTGTTTGATGTCTCTGGTTTCCCCACTTGCGCTTCTATCAAGGAAACCTCATTTCCTTGGTAGTTGCAGGTCTCCCTCTATCGATGTCAACACATCTATTCTAAAGGATAGAATGAGAGGTCTGTGTATCTTGGCTTCATCTAACTCATTGATGAGTTCCTTGGACCTCTTGAAAGGATTCCTTAGTGCCTTTTGGGTTGGTTGTATCTCACGTTCTTGACTTCAACTCCACTATCGCACTGTTGAGATTCGTATAGAGTATTGGCTCATTCATTATTTGTTCAAATACCCTGGTTGTCACCTGACTCTAGAACATTGGTGAGTCTATTTTTGGGACCCATATAGTTCATGTCCCTTGTGATTCCCAGGCTATGTTGGAGATAGTGTTCGGAAGCCCCTCAGTGTTATGCCTCCATGTATCTACAATACTTGATGCCATTTATTGTACCTCAATGATTTTGACTCTCATTCATTGAGTGCCTCTAGTTGTGTACACCCCCAAATTCCGTAGAGCATCAGTTGTTATGATATTTCATTCCATGAGAATTCCATTGTTCCTATGTACCAGTTCTTCGTATCAATATTTGTATTCAACCTCCCATTGAGGCCACCATTATGTACTACCAGTTGTATATATGTATTGATCATCTCCCATTGTTTGAGCCTTAATTTCCATTTTTTGAAATGTTGTTACGAGCATGGGTATGCCCTCCTCACCCATATACATGTTTGAGATCATATGTACCTCATCCATTTTTGAGAAGAAATACAAACCAAAATCCACTGTAGTTCGAATGAGGAGACTCTACTCCTCCTAGGTCCTCTTCGGTCTCTCCATTGTTATCACCATTTCTCCCTTGAACCTATGATTTCTATCGACCATATGATGAGCTCCCGCCCTCACACATCAAGGGGGATTCTGTTAACACCAGAAAATGTTCACCTACCTCTATATGGTCCAAACCATACTTATACATCATATTCCCACCATTACTCCCTTCATTTTGACCTTCACAATTAAATTCCACCAAAATTGGCCCAAAAAATTATTATTCATTCCCCCATAAATACAGGGAAGTTGAGAATTTATTGCGATATAAACCGAATCCCTCCAAAAAGGACCAAAAAACCCTAAAATGAGAATGGGTCAAAAACCATGGACAAATACCATTCACAATAAAATACCACAGGTCAAAAAACCTTGGATCATCCTATAAATACACTGTGAAGGTCTCCAAAAAAACACTTTTCACCTTTCGCCATTGTTCCTATATTTTTTCCATATCATTCCCATGTTGTATGTTGAGCTTGCTCCATACCCTCTTGGATCCATTCCCCATTTTCAAAAACCATTAGTGGAGCAATTGGAGAACTAGATCGTGGATCCAGTGGACCATTTCCTCAAACAACTACATTGGCCCATATTATTAAAAGGTATTCTTGTTCTTGTTTGTATTAGTTAGAAAAATATTTACATAAAAAATCGTAAAAATATTGTCATTGTTGTTGTTTATTATTGCAAGTCAAGGTTGAGGAATCCCTCGCATGATGAACTCTACCCTATGATCCGACTGATCTAGGGTAGGTGATTTTTCACGTAGTAGGGGAGAAACCCCCACTACAGGTGTGTGTTTGTAGGTATTAAAGAATGTGAAGATAGACATATCCATAATTCTGTCATATTAGAGGAAGGGCCAACATTGCCTCACCCAATCAATCAAAGGGAATATCATGCATGCTCAAAGGATGTATATTCTAAAGATAATAATGAGAATGAATATGTGAAGGAAACAATGAGTTGGATTGGAAATACTTCAACGGATGAAGTACGCGAAATCTTGGAATAGGCCATACAAGACTACAATGATGCAAATATGGAACTTGGAAAAGAGGAAATAATAGTGAAGGATGATGATAGTACTGAAGATGATTGGAATAAAACCATGGATATATCCTTACAAAAGGTATAAATTGTTTATTCTAAACTTGTCATCTCAATCAAGTCCAAGAACAGAGTTTGTTTGAGAAGACATGTAGAATGAATGTAAATCTTAAGGATATGCATAACTTTTTATTTAGTGAATAGTGTTATCAAGAAGTTGACAATAGACATAGGTATGAATACCAAAAGATGGAAACAACCATACAATTTTTTTTGAAGACTTGCAGCAAACAACTTTTAGTAGTGATGTGTACCAGAAGAAAACAAAAATAGACATTGAAGTTGATGAATTGTGGGAGATAATTAAGAAGGTAACCAGATGGGATTACCATGAGGTGCAAGATACAATCAACCACAAATTACAATTGGTTGAGAGAGATTACACCAAGAAACAAAGAAAAGTATGGGATCGTGGAAGGTTGCAGACAACCAGAATGTAACAACAAGGTAGCAAAGTAAGAGGAAAATATCAAGATAATATTTGGGAGATAGGAATACTTAAATTAAAGGAAACAATAATAGTGATAACAGTACAAAGGAATGAATGAACAACTGCAACACAATATATGGGATCCTGGAGGATTCAAAAATTAATGACACATGACTAGGAGATCATGAAATATTTCTACCTTGGGAGTCTAGTGCAGGAGCATCCTAACTTCTAAACCATTAATCTTGTGGAGGAAAAAGTGAAAAACATGGGTCTTGACATTTGAGAAGGAATTCTAATTCGTTAGTGTAAAAAAAAATATTTTCTAAGTTACTAGAGGAGTTTTTAGAGAGAGTGAGCTATATTACAGAAGGTTTGAATAGATAAAGTTGGTTGTAACATAATATGCCTTGTCATAGGCATGAGAGATTGTAGGATCTAAAAAAATCTGTTTTGTTTTTAAAAGATATATTTAACTATTGTAAGCCTACGGGAAAAGGCATAGAAGAGAGAAGCAAAGAGGCATAGGGAAATATATGTCAAATTATAGCAAGAATATAGGCCAAGGAAGAGAAAGCCCAAATTGTAAAATTAGACCATGTAATTTGTATGTTTGGATTTGATTAATAGTAAGAATATTTACATGCTTTTGAGCTTATGGAACATCTTTGTTCATGTATTGATTGTAAATCGATTCAATCTCTTTAAATTGTGAGTAGTGATTTAATGAATGTGTGAGAATTGAATGGGTATTTAATTGTAAAATATTGAAATTACATATGATTTTGGTAGTGGAGTATGAATGTAGGGAAGTTGAAGTGGTATAATTTCCAATAGTCTATACAGAATATGTGGTTCCTGTGAAGAATCAAATTGTGGATACAAATTGGGGAAAACTCGGTGAAGGGTCATGTTGGAGAATGATGTTCAAATGATTGTGAATTTGGAGGAAATTGTTCTGGTAAGGATGCATAGAACATTGTCTTAGCAACGTTGTGCATTCAATATTGAATTACATTGAATGGTAAGCATGATATTTCGACTGATTCATGTTGGAATTTGTGCAACTTCAAAAGTTATTATTGTATTGTATTTCCTTGTACACCCTATAGGAGATTATACAGATGTATTTACTCATGTAAACCCTAGAAATAATCTATGTAAACCCTAGGGAAATAATCCTTAAGAAAATAATAAAATAAAATTATTTTTGTATTTCCCCAAGGTAGGTCAACCTTAGTAAATTTTCACTTGGAAAATCAGTATAATTAGGAGGTGCCCCTCCTCATTATTTCATCCACTCACAACAAGTTCGTTCTAGCTCAAAAAGGTGCCCTGCTGCAGCCGAGGAGAGTGTTTTCTGGGTTTTATCTTTAGAGAGAAATTTTCTCTCTCTTTCTTCTTGTCTTTGTTCCCAGGAGATATTATCTCCATATGAAGGTTTGCTAGGTTTTTCCCGATTGGGTTTCCCTAGATAAATTATTCTATTTTTTGTTTTTGTGCATTGTCTTTCTTTTAGAGATCCTATTGTTTATCTTTAATTAAGTTATACTTCTATAATATTGGACAACTAACATGGTATCAGAGAATTTATAGAAGAGGCCATTGTTGGAAGCTAGGGTTTGACCTTCCAAGGCCTTCCCTCATCTCTTCAATTGAAAAAGAGTTTTGGAAACTTCCCTCTAGGGGAGACACATATTTTAATGAAAGCATAATCAAATTTGGAGAAGTTTCAATTTTTTATTGCAGTTCACTGCACGAAGAAACTAGGGCATCAAGTTTCAGAGGCTTCCCACCATTGTTTTGTCCCAACCTCATATTCCCTCAACTCACCTTGATAGGGTGAATCTATCTGTAAGGTGAGTGTCACTAAATTCCAAAATTAATTTTTGACCTAACTCCTGCTAGGGTTTCTGGTTCATATTTGCAGACAAGATGAATGAAATTAAGGTTGAAGATCATCTTGATGGGGATACAAACTTCATTTATTAGAATCCTAGGGTTCTTCTCATCCTCTAAGAAAATTATCTTTTGAATTTTGTCAATGAGAAAGGTCTAGAACCATAAACGAAAGAAGACAAGTCCCAGTGGAGGAAGTGTGATGTGAAAGCAAGAAGGATTCTGGTGGAATCAATCAAATATCACTTGGTTCTATAAATATCAGAAAATAAGATATCTAGGAATATGTTCAAGACCTTGAAGAAGTTATTTGAACTCAATAGCATCAATCTAACTCTCACATTGAGGAACAAAATGTCAAATATGAAGATGATTAAGTCTGAATCTATTGCCTCATATTTCTTGAGGATCACTGAACTTCAGGAAAATCTATGGTCCAGTGGAGAAAACATTGAATAAAATGAACTTGTCATGAGCACTCTAAATTTTCTTCAACCATCTTGGGAATCCTTCATCAAAACCATAAGTGGTCGAACCAAGTTTACCAAATTTGACTAGTTATGGGAAGACTGCACTCAAGAATAGACTAGGATTGCAACAAGGAAAAGAGTCCATGGTCCTCAAGTTGAGGAGAATAAAGAATTCATCACTCATGAAAAGAAAAGAAAGGGAAAAGGAAGGAAGTTTCACAAACATAAGAACCAATCTAGGATACCAAGTTCTTCTCCAAATTAGAGGGAAACAAATAAGGATCTATCACACATACAATGGTACATGTGTAACAAATATGGTCACTATGTAAGCCAATGTTTTATTTCAAACAAGAGGAAGCATGCAAATTCAACATATGATGTGGAATATGGTCATCATCTCTAAAAACAAAGAAATGAATACCATACACAATTCTTCTTCATATCATCATTGTCATGTACAGTTCCCACCACTAGTGATACATGGCTTATAGATAGTGGTGCTTCTAATCATATGACTGGTTATAAAGAGAATCTTTTAGAAGTTGCTGAGAAAGAATACAATCTCTGTGTTGTACTTGGAGATGATTCCAACTACACTGTGAAAGGGTTTAGATCTACATCTCCTTAGTTGGAATCAAATGACTCACTACATCTAAATGATGTGTTGTATATTGTACATGATATGAAAAGAAACCTTGTCTCTATCTCCACCTTATAATACAAGGGATATAGAGTTACATTTGAAGATGGAAATGTGCTTGCATGGAACAAGAATTATAGCATGAACACAACAAAAGTGATTGGTGTAAGGGAGGAAATATTGTATCTTTGAGCACTCTAAAGCTCAAGCTTTTTTCCATGATCTCACTAATATCAATGAACTATGGAACACAAGGTTAGTTGATCTGAACTATCTATCTCTCCTCGCATTAAGAAACATGGTGACAGGTCTACCAATGCTTCATGTAGACCATGATGGTGTATGTAGAGGATGTGGACTTGGTAAGAATACCAAGGGTTCCTTTCCAAAAAGTGAAAGCAGATCTAAGGGAATATTGGATCTATTCCAATCTGATTTGTGCGGGCCTATGACAGTTACTTCATTGGGTGGTTACAACTACTATGTAACATTTATTGATGATCCTCATGCAAGACATGTATATACTTCCTCAAGACCAATTAATCTGAGGAAGTACTTAGAAAATTCAAAGAATTCAAAGCATAAGTCAAGAATCTACCAGGAAGAAGAATTAAGATCTCGATATCAGACAATGGTGGAGAATATACATCTACAGAATTCAATTATTTCTACAAGGAAGTAGGAATTCAGAGGGACATCACCGTTCCTTACAACCCTAAACAAAATGGGGTTGCAAAAAGGAAGAACTGAACAATTGTGGAGGCAACTAGAGCCATCATACATGAACATATTATACTGATGTTATTTTGGATAGAAGAATCCAAAACAAATGTTTATGTACAAAACAATTTCCCTCATAAAATATTGAAGAATGTGACTTTGAAAGAAGCCTTCAAAGAAGTAAATATAGAAGTGTGCCACCTTCATATCTTTGGTTACCTAGTCTGCATTCATGTTCCCAAGGATAAAAGGATGAAACTAGAACCTTCAGAAAAGAAGGGGACATTCGTGGGATACAATGATTCTTCACGGGATTTAAAAATATACATCCCATGATCAAGGAAGATCAAAGTTAGTAGGGATGTAACCTTTGAAGAAGAAATGGCTATACGAGAAGGAAAAGGATCTAATGCAGAGATCGACGATGATGAAGAGATGAGATCATATCTACCTATAGAAGTTAAGAGGGAGTCTGAAGAAAACAAGGAACTGATCGATCCCATTGATCCTTTTGAGCCAGTTGATGCTCCCATAGATATGGTAGTAAGCCATAAAATACCTAGATGGGAACGACAGACATTGCAGGATGTTGAGGGGCACGAAGCTCCACACCGAATCCATTGGGAAAGAAGAATACCTCAGAGGTTCTTGAGTTATGTAGAATTGATGAGTCAAATCATTGACCCAGATCCTACCACATATGAAGAAGCATCTAGACAGCAAGTGTGGAAGGATTCCATGAGAGAGGAATTCCAATCTATCATGAAGAATGATGTATGTGAGGTTGTACCGAGACCTGCTGGGATGCCAATAGTGACCTCCAAATGTATTTTCGGGATTAAACATGGAGAATATGGTAGCATGGGAAAAAATTCCATATTTGTTGCGAGAGGATTCTCTTAGAAAGATGGAATTGACTATGATGAAACATTTTCTCCTATGCAACGATATACTTCCATCAGAACCATCATTGTTATTGCTTCAGTTATGGGATGGAAGCTGCATCAGATGGATAAATACCTCCTTCCTCAATGGAATTATCAAGGAATAAGTTTACATTGAACAACCAGAAGGGTTTATTGTCCATGAGAAATATTCTCACGTATGAAAACTAAAAAAGGAATTATATGGACTCAAGTAAACACCTTGTGGTTGGTATGGACGAATAGACGGATACCTGGTAAACTCGGGATTCACTAAGAGTGACACAGATCCTAATATTTACTAAAATATTATGAATGATGAGCCATTTTTTTTGGTCATGTATGTGGATGACTTATTTCTCACGGGAAATAAGAAACTAATTGGATGGTGTAAGAAGAAGCTTGCCTCTAAGTTTGAAATGAAGGACCTTGGATTGATGCATTACTTCTTGGAAGGGATAATTTTAAGAAAACCCTTGAAATTTATATGTATAATAAATGGGAGAATATCCCTAATATATAGGAAAAAATGAAAGCTATTTTATCAATAATATAATATGTATATATAATTTTTTGGCTAATATTTCATTCTATTATATAATATTGTAAAATCTTTGTGAATATTTCACTAAATTATAAGATATTGTAAAACCTTGGAGAATATTTCACTAAATTATAAAATATTGTAAAAAATTGGCAAATCATTGATCAAATTATAAAATCTTGAAATGTCTTGGTGAATCTTTTGCTAACAAGACTCAGCTTTTGATTATTCACATTACTAAGGTAGTGCAATAGAAGAGTATATACCAGATCTTGAATATCTCAACTCCTATACCCTCACATAGGAATGAATGAGGGGAGGAGGTATTTATTTATACATTTCATAAGAAATATTTGGTCCTAACAACTCGAGGTGTTGGTGAAACAAAACTAAAATAACTATATTCAGGGAAAGTGGGGGCTACACTTTTTATCTCATCCCTTAATCATCCAATGGACATGTGGGGACCCAAAACTTGACAAACCAACACACTGATAGAAGTGAACACTTCACAATGTGGAGTGATTATGGCACTCAAGAAAAATTATTACAATGTGGAGTATTAATGAGACCCATAACCCTAATAAAGTGTATGAATTCCCAATTATATTTTTCCAAATCTCTCATTTTTAAGATACCCTTTAAGAAAAAAAAACCTTCTTATCGGTTTATAGATACGAATGCCACTTTTTCTTTTCTTTTGTTGACAATCAGAATACGAATTATGCCATTTGATTTATAATTTTTAGAGTTAGTTAGAAAATTGGAATGGTTATTAGAAATAAGATCAAACACTAACAAGAATAGAAAGCACATTAATGCATCATCACACATATCATTATAACTACTCTGTTAAAGATGATTTTTTCTCAGATAGACTAAGGAGGTTTTTGTATCCATGTCATTGAAATGTTTGAAATCATGCAAAATGTGGTAAATTGTTTTATCACCCTCATTGAATGCAAAAGACTAGATATCAAATAGCATAATGTCTACATCTCATGTCAAACATGCCCTGTACAAATTATATACAATCATGATGGAAATGAAGTATCGCGTTCCAGACAAATCATATATTTATCATACATAACTAGATCCATTTGTAGATGATGATAGAAATTACACATCAAAACAAATCACAAAAGAACATTTTACTTCTGAATGACCCTTACAAAAAACAAAATATCGTAAAACTAGTGAACCCAACAGATTTAGGTCGCAAATAACATGATGAACTTTGCAATATGAATAAAAAATATACCAATCAGGTACTTCTCAATACAAAAAAAATAATATACCAATACACTTTGGATAACTCTACAAGAATATAACCAAAATAATGACCATTCCACTATAGCCCTGCCATTATATTCAATGTGCATTCATTTATATTACAAACATATCAAACATCAACAATAATAAACATAAAATATGAACATATACACTCTCATTAATGCCTTGGATCCAAGAATAATTACAAAGCAAGATCCTAATAAAAGCACATTTTAAACAGCTAGGTCAAATTCAGTTTGAATATATAAAAACAATGTGACAGATCTCCATCGAGAGTAGCATCCACTAACAACATATAAATGTAAGTCAGTAGTTTAAACATGACAAGGCATAAAATAAATCGTATCTTTGGTTCTCTATAACAATTTCACAGAACCAATACTCCTACAATAGAATCATAGATAGAATAAAACCTTAATAACACCGAATGAGCCCTAAGAATCAAGAGTGCCCTAAAATTCAATAGGCCTAAAAAAACATACATGATAAAAGGAAAATTTACAATATAATAATCTATTGTAACTGTGGATAAAAACCATAAAAAGTTTGATAAAAAGAATACCATGTTTATTATTGGATGAAAAGCGTGATATGATTTTGTATTCTTTGATAACTTGTATGAGTTGCATGCCCCTTCAATACTTGATCTTTCGACAATGGAGATGTTATGCAAAGATTAAAATGTCGAGAAAACTAAGAATGAAAAGTGGAATCACATCTACTAGAACCTTCACCCTATAATCAAAATATGATGTGGGTGAACCATGAATCATTGTAGCCTTTATATAGGAAAACAATAGCCCCTTATTTTCCCTCCAATACTAGAAATAAAGGGCTGAAAGAAGGTATCACATGAAATTGACTAAAAATATAGGAAAATGCAACCATGTTCCTAAATTACAAGGAAAATGTACGGCAAAATAAGCCTTGAGAGACTCCATTATTGAAAATTGGGGGTGAAAGAGTGATTTCACTATATTTTCTCTAGAAATTGGGGGCAAAATATAGATTGGAGGGAGATTTTTCTAGGGAGAAAATATTTTTTTCATTTTCTTCATTAATATATGGGAGGATATTCCTTTTGGATTTATTTTTATTCTAATAAATATTGGGAGAATATATTTTTGCTGAAAACCTCTTTCCATATAAGAAAATAACCCACTAAATATTTGTAACCCCATTAGTATAGCCCCTAAAATTATCCATGCTTCTTGGGATTAGAAGTATGGTAGAGGAAGAAGGAATTTTTCCTAAGTCAACGAAAATACACCATTGATATTTTGAAGAGATTCGGGATGTTGGAATGCAAGTCCATGGCTACCCCGACGGATGCAAATTTCAAGAAACTGAAGGAGTCTACTTCAAATTTTGATATGATTGATCCCACCATGTATCACTAGTTGATTGGATCTCTGATGTATATGACAAACACCAAACCGTATATATGTTTTGTTGTGAATACTCTATCCAATTTATGAGTGATCCTAGGCAGACTCACTAAGTTTCTGCAAAACATGTTCTTAGATACTTACGGGGAACTACGAGATATGGTCTAAGATATGCTTTAGGATGTGATATGATATTGCAAGGATTTTATGACTTAGATTGGGCTAGGTTTGTTTCATATATGAAGAATACTTCCAGATGTTGCTTTAGTTTGGGATCTGCAGTGATTTCTTGGTGTAGCAGGAAGTAGACCTTAGTATCAATTAACACTGCAGAGGTTGAGTATATGGTTTCAAGCGTAATAGCTTGAGAAGAATTATGAATTAAAAAACTCCTTGTAAGATTGTTTGTTTAGAATCCAGGACCAACTGTGATTCACTGTGATAATCAAAGTTGTATATATATGTCAGTGAATCCCATATTTCACGATAAGATGAAACATATAGAGATTTGATATCACTACATTCGTGATATGGTGCATAAAGGTGCAGTCGAGCTACAATATGTTCCGACATATGAACATAATGCATATATTCTTACCAAGCCTCTTCTCAAGACAAAGTTTGAATACTTTCACAAAATACTTTGAGTAGAAGAAAATGCATCTCTCATAGAGAGGGAAAGTCGAGACTGATATCTATGGTGCTTTTACATTGGTGCCTCTACTTGTTCTGAATCTCATCCAGGTGTGGGACAAATCCCATTAGCATTGTGACACGAGAAGGTAGCAGATGGATGTGTACACTGATGACCACTATATGTTTAGACTCTCAACCTGGTGTTATTTGGGGTATCCACACCAACTCTTATGATGAAATCATAGTAGATGTTCATATACACAGGTGGCCTCTGCTCGTCGTGGTTTTTATCCAGGTATGGAAGAAATCCTGTCAGTATCTTTAGATGGGTAGGATATAGATGGTCATGTGCACTAGTGACCACTATACGTTCATATTCACAATCTGGTTTTCTTTGGATTATTCCCACCATCTCTTGAGATGAATAGGTAGTAGATGGCCATGTACATTGGTGAACTTTATTGATCCCGATGTTTTGGAGGATTCCCCAAAACCCAGGTTATCAATTTGGTGTGGGAGAATTGCCACCATCACTTGAGATGAACTGATAGTAGATGGCCATGTGAAGCATGTCTAGGTTCTCAAATAGAGACATGCTCATATAAAATGAGATGTGATTGTTGTAATCTTTGATGAATGTGCAGAGTTGCAGAGATGATAGATCTACCAACGAACTGTGTGGATCATAATTTTTATGATAACCTTCAGTATGTATAGATATGATCGAGACATATGAGATGTACAGAAGAGACCCAGATGATGATGATGGCTATATCTAAAGAATACCTTCCTTGTTGAGAGGGAGTGTTGGAATTTGTGTAACTTCAGAAGTTTTCTCGTATTATATTTCCTTGTACCTCCTACATGAGATTATATTGATGTATTTCCTCATGTAAACCATAGAAAGAAGCTATATAAACCCTGTGGAAAGAATCCACAAGAAAATAATAAATAAAATTATTTTTGTATTTTCCCAAGGTAGGTCTGCCCCAGTCAAACTGTCAAGTCAACCTCAGTACATTTTCACTTAGAAAATTAGTATAAATAGGAGGCACCCCTCCTCATTTTTTCATTCACTCACAACAAGTTTGCTTGGCTGAAAAAGGTGCACTACTGCAGTCAAGGGGATTATTTTATGGGTTGTAACTTTAGAGAGACATTTTCTCTCTCTTTCTCCTTTTCTTTGTTCTTAGGAGATAGTATCTCTATATGAAGGTTTGTTGGGTTTTTCTTGGTTGGGTTTCCGAGGATAAATTCTTGTGCTCTTTGTATTTCTTCTAGAGATCCTATTGTTTATATGCAATTAATTTATACTGCTATAATATTTTAAAACTAACAATTCATACAAGTCGAGTTCTAGGTGTTAAGTGGTTAAAGGCGATAAAAAATATTCAATCCTTTTGAGAATTGAATTCCAACCCTAGTTGTCAAATGAATGGAAATGGATCTCGTGTAACAAATATTTTTTTTTGTGGGTTAGATAAGAAAATGTTTTGTTCTTCCTCATTTAATTTGGAATGTAATTGCTTGTATTGAAGGCATGCAATGAACAATGAATATGCCAATTTGGAATCAATTGTGGATCGTATTACTCTTGAATACATCTGTGTAATCTATAGAAAGGTTTTCTGATGGTGCTCCTAGATTGGTATTATTTGCTTTGATTGTAGTGACTTAAATGCACCCATTTTGATAAAATTAAACTTTGCGTTGGAAGAAACATAGTAAAGTACTTAGCTAAATATGGAATTGCTAGAAAACAATGGTTGAAGAATTGTCATGCGTAGGTTAATCAGGGATTGAACACAAAGTATTCATGAATTTTGGGTTCTACGTTCTTGATTTTGGTCTATCACAATTCACGTAACAACGTTGATTGTTCTTGCAGCAACGTGGTAATCCTTTGTTGTCTAGATTTCTTGTAGTCTCATTCCTGCAACAACGCAGTAATCTTGCAGAAGTGTGGTATTCTCATAGTATCTTGAATTTCCTATAACCATGATAGGAGGTAAGTTTTTGATGGTATGTAATAATTTCTCCTTACTGGAAGTCAGAACACAAGAATTGAGTCACATTTAATTAATCTTGTATCATGCCTTTATGAGGTTGTTGTTTATCTTATTAGAGGATGAAGTTTATAAAGCTGAATATGTTCTAGTTCAATTTAGTGATTGAGTATGTGATTACATCGTGATAAAATTGTACCAATTTTAGCGGAGGCAGGTGTAGATTTTGGGTTGAGTCTACAGTAATTTTCTTAGCTAAAGATGAGACATGCATACTTTGATGTTCTATGCTTTCCAATAAAAGCTCATAAACTAACTCATTGCATTCCATAACTCCATAAACTAATCAAGTGTTTATGCCCACAACACCTATGTTACCTTCATACTAGTAAGTAAATCATGTTTATTTACCATTTCATCACATCAATTACACATTGATAGTATAATAATAATAATGATAATAATAATAATATATTTTTAAAGTTACAACCAAGGCAAACACCAATTTGGTGTATGAGACCCCCTTGTTTGTGGGATAAGGGACCTCCCTTTACGCAATGATGGTAACTGCTAAATTCTACATAGGTCTACATACCCTACCACCTTCGGATTTGAACCTTGACCCCCTAGGAGAAAACACATGTTCTTAACCATTAAGCCCACTCAAGATGCATAAAGACTTCACTTTCAAATTTCCTATTTAAATAAATCACACAAATATCATCATTAAAAACATAAAATAGTAAAAATCATATACTATCCACACATAGGTCCATCCAAATGCCCTCATAGAAATAGCATAAGTCCAACATAAGCTAAGAAAATAAAATACCAAGATAAGCGAGTATTATTTAGCTATTAAAAACTAAAATGTAGAAAGTTACACTGAGTCAAAGTAGTCATTTTCTTCCATAATCCTTGAAAGACACTGGAATGTACTAGGTTGATGGTGTATCCAAATCATGCTGCTACCTTTTTCCATTAAATGCCATCTATTACTTTCACAGGGATAATGTGTTATGCGTTAAGCTCATAGACAATAGATTGTTATTACCATATATATTAGATGCTAAGATATCTATTTTATAATGCATCAAGCTCATAGTCATTAAATTGATATGATACCATATATAAAATATTAGATGCTAAGATATTTTCTAATGCATCCAGTTCATATTTGGATTGATATGTTACCTTGTGGTCAACTATGATGTGTGAAGCATATTGCTAATATGGCATGATCCTAGTTTTTTGTGATAACAAGTGGCGATGCCAAATTCCAACAAAAATATTTTATTTATTTATCATTGCATATATTACCTTCTATATAAACCCAACAACCCATATAAACCCAACACCCCAAAATGATGTGGAAGTGCCAAGTTGTCTCTCAACCAACTGTAAGTTGCCATGTAAAACTGAATATATGAGATGATATCATTACCGATGGATATCTATAAGCGCTAACTCTCATTTCCTTTCTGGCTTCTCAGCTCCATAGAAAAGTAGAGAAAATTCGTATCTCTTTGGAGTCTCGATCTGAATTTGCTCAGTATTATACAATTTAAGTGTTTCCACAGATTTCTTACACCTCGTTGTTTCACAAGTTTTTAAACTATATTTTGGGAATATTTTTCCCTTTGCTAAATTAGTGTAATAATCTTAATAAGAGAATATACTAATTATTATTATTATTATTATTATTAATTTCTAGTAGAAAAAATCTCTACAACTTGTTATTCATAAATAGAATAAAAGTTACATATGCCGATTCTCTTTTACAAGACTATATCAATCAGTTAAAAAAAAAACAACAACCCAATTGTCTACAAACAAGCTAGTACCACCTTCAAAAGACTATGAAGACGTCCAATAAACCAACAAGAGACTAACAAAGTGTGAAACAACTGTCAAATAACTAAGACAAAACAACTCCCTACATATCTATCAAACTCCCTAGCAAACAACCTCAAAAAACCTAATAAGAACCTGAATCAATAAGATCTATTGGAAATATATAGTAGATATATTATACCATAATATGAGTATATGGTAGATATGTTTTGACACTAATAAGCCAAAAACACCCAACAAGGGTTATGTTTCATGATATTGACACCACCCATAAAGTTCAATTTTACGGCATGCTATCACATGGCAATACAAGCCATACATGTGTATGAATGTTATCCATATACTCCTACTTTAATTAGGAGTATATGGCATATATGTTAGTAAATTAGGAATATATGGCATATATGTTTTACACTAATAGTCCAAAACATCACACAAGTGTTATGTTTCATGACATTGACACAAACCATAAAATTCAATTTTACAACATGTTCTCATTAATTAAGAGTATATGGCATATATATTTTACTAATAGGCCAAAACACCATAGAAGTGTTATGTTTCATGACATTGACACAAACCATAAAATTCAATTTTACAACATGTTCTTATTAATGAGGAGTATATGGCATATATGTTTTACGCTAATAAACTAAAAAAACCAAAAATGTTATGTTTCATGACATTGACACAAACCATAAGATTCAATTTTACAACATGTTCTCACATGGTGCCACATGCCATACCATGTGTATCAATGTTACATATATGCTCCAGCTTTAATTGTGTGACAACAATATATATGCTCCAGCTTTAATTGTGTGACAACAATATTATTATGTTCAAGATCATACATTTTTTATATAAACGATGAAGTTTTTTACCTCAAAAGAAAGAGTTAAGCTTGAATAAACCTAACAGCTAATTGTTAACATGTATTTCTTTGTAATAAGTTATAAATTCAAATCCAGAATGATCAATGATCAATGTATGTACACCTCAACCGTCTCGAAAAATCAACCTTGTTCCTCAACCTTCTCGAAAAATCAACCTTGTCCCAAAAGAAAAAGAAAAAAGAAGAAGTCATACACCAAATTGAATTCATGTCTGCCTTGGCAGTGATAATCTCAATACCTTTCAAAAAAACCAATTCATGTTCCCCGGGACATAATCCTAAGTCGGTGTAACGGTTATACCGGTTATACATGGGAAATGAGTGAAAAGAGATATATATAAACTATCGGTCATACCCCTGTGTATGTTTCCGCACCAAAGTCTCATTTCCTTCCTTCCTCGCTCCTCCTCAGCTCGCGCACACAATTGCAGAGAGAAGCCGTAGCTCTCTGTATTCTCGATCAAAATCTGCCCGGCCTTTGTACGATTTTAGCGTTTCGATCGAACTTGCATAGATTTCCTGCACGTCGTCGTTTCCCAGGTTTTTAAACTGCATTTTGAAAGCTTTTTCCCTTTCGAATATTTCAGAATGATGCAGCCGACTCCTGTCGCCACACCCGCAATCGATCCCCAGCAGCAGCAATGGATGATGATGCAGCCGCCTCCTCAAGCTGGGATTTTTCCCCAGAAACCCCAATCCGAACTCCAGCAACCCCAGTTTATATTGCAGCAATACCCACAACAAGTGAGCTCCGCTGACAAGATTAGGACCCTCTGGATCGGAGGTTTACAGCATTGGATGGATGAGACTTATCTCCATGACTGTTTTTCTTCTACCCAATGCCTTCTTTCTCTTAAGATTATTCGCAATAAACAGACAGGAGAATCAGCAGGTTATGGTTTCCTGGAGTTTGTAAGCCATGCAGCAGCCCTAATGGCTCTGCAAAATTACAATGGTCTACAGATGCCCAACGCAGAAGAATTTTACAGGATGAATTGGGCAACATTTGGTGCTAGAGAAAAACGTCCGGAGGATTATAGTATATTCGTGGGAGATTTGGCATCTGATGTCACAGACTACTTGTTGCAAGAGACCTTCAGAGTTATATTCCCATCTGTAAAAAGAGCCAAGGTTGTTACTGATAGGACTACAGGCCGTTCTAAAGGATATGGATTTGTAATGTTTGGGGATGAGAATGAGCAAGTTCGTGCTATGACGGAGATGAATGGAATGTTGTGTTCTTCGAGACCTATGCGAATAGGTCCTGCCACTAGAAAGAAGACTACAGGTTATCAGCAGTCGTATCCTCAGCCTCAGCCTCAGAAAATGGTGGCCTCAGCCTTGTATAATGATCCAAGTAATAGAACTCTGTTTGTTGGTGGCTTAGAGTCCACTGTGACAGGCGAAATGCTGATGCAGGAATTTGGTCAGTTTGGTAAGCTTGTGTATGTCAAGATACCTGTGGGTAAGCGTTGTGGATTTGTCAAGTTTAGCAACCGGGCATCTGCAGAGAGAGCATTGCAAATGCTTCAGGGTACAGTTCTTGTTGAGCGTCGACTTAGGGTTTCTTGGGCAAGAACTCTTGTAAACAAACAAGAACCCCCTGTAGGGTGGGTTCAAACCCAGCAAGCAGATCTAAATCAATGGAATGGTGCATATCAGGGTGATGCACAAGGATACAATGCTGGTTATTATTATGCTGCACAACCTCATCGTCCGAACATAAATACAAATTATCATCAACAGTAAATTAATCTGAAGACGTTAGAACATGAACAACCAAAAACAGACAGTGCCCTTAAATACTTTGGAAAAAAATACTTATCAAGAAAAGCTATGTTACCCTAGTACTATAGTGAATTGGCTATTGCATTCTCTATCGATTTGTGAGCAACCACCGGTTTCTTTAAATACTTTGGAAAACAAAACTATCAAGAAAACCCATGTTATCTCAGTATTATAGTGAATTGGTTATAGCATTGTTTATCAATTTGTATTTTGTATTTTATATAAAATAATTTTAATTTTAATTTTAATGTGGTTTGTTTTCTGATGGAGATCTTCGTATTTAACTTTTGTGTAATAATTTTATGTTAATTACATATTGATATAAGGAGATAAATCATGTTTATTTATCATATGCATCATATCAACTATACATTTATAATATACATTGCATTGGTATATATATTGAAATTTCACCTTTTAATGTTCATGTTTAAAGAAATCACATAGCTATAGTCACTACTAACATTAAAGAGTAAAAGTCATAGCTATCCTCACTAAACATTAAATAGTAAAAGTTATATTATGAAAAACATCTATAACAATCTAGCCATGTCCAACATATACTAAACAAATAAAATACCAAGATAAAGCCTATATAATATAGAACTACCAAAAGTCAAAATGTGGAGTGTCACACTAAGTCATGGTAGGCATTTTCTTCCATAATCCTTTTAAGAGAGTGTAATGTGCTAGCTTGATAATGCTTCTAAAACTTACACATGCTACTAATGTTAAAATTACAAATGCTACTAATGTTTTTCCATTCAATGCCAACTATTTATAATGTTTCAAGCTTATAATCATTAGATTGATAAGTTATCTTGTGGTCACATATGGTGTTTTGGCCATCATCTAATTGCTTGAATCAAAGCATATTAATAGTGTGGTATGATTCCACTTCTTATAGCTAGTCCATTATCATGGTCCAAACTATTTTTTTGCAATGTCATGTTATTGGTCCACATAATCTCCTTTGAGTATAGGCTTCCACTCATGTATGACGATTGATTTTTGTAGAGCAGAATCATATATGTTTCTTCAAGGATGTTTACATATTTCCACCATTTCAGATCGGGGAAGTATCGTTGAAACCATAGAATGAGGCATGGGTTAAATTTCATAGTACTTGTGTCTCGCATGATATTCTCCTTGAAACTTTAGGCATGAAAACATTTTTTTCATACTTCACTCCACCTACAATAATTTGTTCCAATCACATTGGAATGGAAAATTTCAAAATTTTTGTAATGAATTTGGTTAACCCGAACACAAAATTACACATCTTTATCATTTATTTACACAATACCATTGTAGAAATGTAGCTTTGATACCACTTGTAAGTGAGCCACATTAAGTAAAC
The DNA here is from genome assembly GCA_001517045.1 of Pseudotsuga menziesii. NCBI lineage: Eukaryota > Viridiplantae > Streptophyta > Pinopsida > Pinales > Pinaceae > Pseudotsuga > Pseudotsuga menziesii. Next base: position 370,561 of record LPNX010812311.1, read on the forward strand.
AATAGACCAAGTGTAACTGCATATAAACATATATTTCATAATGAAATATTACTAAAATATGAATGTCCATGAATGAGACAATGTTTTTTATTAATATCCATGAATGACCAAAATTGTGGGCAATGGGGCTAAAATGTTCAATCAATCATGGCAAAGCAATTGCTACAAGATACACATTAGAAGGAAAAACATAATCTAAAAGAAGTCAAACCACTCACTGAAAGATGTAAAAAAATGACATAACACTAAAATTAACAAGCTAAAATGCTACACATTATTAGAGGGAATGTCGAATGAAAACAAAGGGGAAATATCCTACACCTCGTATGCACGTTAGAGAGAAAGGCGGAGGTGGAGGAGGACAATGATTGAAATGCCCCTATAGGGCCATTGGCCATAGAGAATTGAGGCATTTCATTGTCTATCGATTTCCTTAGGGAAGAGTCCAATTCTAAACTCTCTAGGTTGCAAAATCTTGGGGGGAACCTTGGGTAGCTTCTTCAATACTCCACCTATAGTCATTGCTACCAAAAGATAATCCACTAAAGAGAAATGGAACAACCTATGTTTATAAACACATTAAACGTGACAATTGTTAGCTACTCTTATGGATGGGTGACTATACAATATTAACAATTTCAATACTTTCCATGTAAATCGTTAGGATATCTTTTGATGGAGTATAGAGATTTATCACCCTAATTATGGGCTTTTACACATTATGAATATGTGATAAATGTAATAAGAGAATATAATAATCTAGCTTACCCTACACAATGAACTTTATTATAATATGAAATGTATGTAATGACTCTATTAGAAGTATATGGCATACGGTAGCTATCATTGAAAATGATTCCAATGCTATGTAAAATCTAGTAGTGGATAGTATGTTATATGCTAATAAGTAGTAACACCACATAAGTGTTATATTTCATAACATCGATACCAGCATTGAAATTCAATATTACATCATGCCAATATTATTGTCACTTGGTGCCACATGTCATACCATGTCTATTGATGTTATCTCTATGCACTCACTTAAATTGTGCACAGCAACAATATTTAGTGTCTCTAGGATCACACATTTTTTACATCATCTATGAGGTTCCCCATGCCAAAGGGATGGGTTAGTGATTTCTAACATACTAAAGAATAATCAAGTGACATGCTCATTATAGACCTCACTGATAGGACATGGACCTCATTTAGCCTTGCTATAACTAAGGGGGATCCAATTTGGGATCCCTCAAAGAGATAGGATCATAAACATGGCATGATAAATATTATCTGAAGTGGCCATATTTCTAACAATGTTCTATAGATAAAAATCCCACAAAAATTTGAGTTCCTCACATATTAGTTCCATGTGTCAAAACTTTGAGGGATAGTTCTTTCATGCCCCCATGGTTTTGAGGATCTTTTAAATGACTCAAAAACTCGAAAATTCCTCATTGGCAAGAATTGAACTGTCAAACTCATTTAGCATCATTGTCACTCATGGGATAATCATTTCAATGAGCCATGGAAGGATGTGGTCATACAAATTATGTAATATACAAACTATTTAAAACATAGTTTGAAACAACAAATTTGAAAAAAAATGATTTCTTAACAGTTCCATCTATCAAAATTCCAAAAATATAATTCCTCCATACCCTAAATTTTAGAGTTCTCAATTAACCCAAAAACTCAAAAAATCCTTAAGTATACTCGAACTCTTGCACTATTAACATTTTTTCAACACCAAATTCCAAAAAAATTAAGTTCACACATATTTGAGTAAACCATAAGCTACCCCTCATACATACATAATCATAAGTCAGAGCGTAATGAGTATACATAGGAAATGTGCGAAAAAAACTACCTATATAAAATATATCATTATTACCCCTATATATCTTTCCACTATAAGCATAAGCTCACTCCCTTCCTAGTTCCCCTGTCTTTCCATTATAAGCACAAGTTTTGTTCCCATCTTGGTTCCTTCGTAGCTCATGCAAAAGTAGACAAAAGTTGTAGATCTCTAATGGTTTGATCAAAATTTGCTTGGTCTTATACAATTTTAGTGTTTCCATTAAACTTTCATAGATTTATGTAGGGTTGAACCCAAGGTGTAACACTAAAGGACTGATATGATTAAAACTTCATCAAAGCTAAGGAAAAATGATTGATCATCAATAATATGTGTAGTACACCACTTTTTAAACTCAAACATAGGAATTATTGCATCACAAGAGTAGTAGCATAATTCATTACACATTCCCCTAGGCAAAGTCTAGAAATTATTACAACATTAGGTCATATCACCTAGGGAAATCTCACCAAGGTGAAGTGCACTATCAAAATAATTCAATGCCAAAGGAAGGGGACATGAAAGAAGTGTTAACTCCATCTATCATCATGTCCCCATCAGAGATTCAACCAAGGGTATCATGTAGAATGCGAACTCTTAATTACCATAAAATTAGTCATGCACCATTAAAAAAACCCTCCACTAAAGCTATTCATTAAATATTCATCATGAAGAAAAGAAGTTGCATAAGAATGTACATCCCCCAAGTCTATCAAGAAACTCCATTGGTACCATGTTGTAGATCCAAGAGCTACGCATATACAATATGAAGGGTAACATGTTGTACATAGTTTGTCCCTATCACATTGTTTTATGAAAATACATATTTAGTTTTATATGAACTTATTAAAATATTGGTGGAATCTCAATATCAAAGCCACACTCATAAGCATAATTAGCTTACTTGGGATGTTTTGTTTTTATTTCACCATGAAACATGATGGACTCTGAAAAATAAAGATTGTGCTTTACAAATAAAAAAGGATTGAGAGAGAAGATGTCTATGATATGGCAAGTGGAAAGAGAAATAGAGATGGAAATATAAGGAAACGAGACATTCACCCATCATCTATCTAGTGATTGATAAACGGTATCATGAAGAAACAAACCTGGAGGGAATGTTTGACACCTAAACTCAATCATCATTAAATATCAATCTACTACTTCACTTGTGTATGAACATTCATTTGAGACCTTGCAAGGGGATGCAGGAGCATCCTGCTCTCCATTTCAAATTCCAACTTCAATGCTAGATCATGCCTAGGAAGGGGTTTACACATTTTGATTTAATAGTCCCTAGACTATTACATTGTAAATAACCTATGTTTTTATGAATATTCTAGATAGTGATGAGTCATTTTGCTTAGTCATAGGTTGTTAGAGTTGTAGGAATAATAGCGAGTTGTGAATCCTTGCATGGAGATTAGCCACTGAACCATTTGTTTAGATAGAGATGTTTTTACATCATGCTTGTAAATTTGTTACAAGAAGTTCTTACATAATGCTTTGAGAGAGAATATGTCTATAAATAGCTAGGCTTAGAGGAAGTTATTTATACTTCTAGGAAAATGAAAGTTGTAGTGGAGAAGGGAATCCATACAAAGATGTTTAAGCAAAGAAACAGACTAGATGAGGAGATAGATGAGTTATGGCACCTCATGCAGAGATGTAAGGGGAACGGTAATGATGAGGTATAGGAAGTTATTTGGATGACTATGGAAGACTAGGAAGTTCATTATAGGATTAATGAACAACAACAAATAAAAGAAAGAAGTTTGGGATCCAAGTACATTGCAGCTGGAAGACTATGACCTGGAGGTCATATTTATTTTTCCAGGGGAGTCTGATGAAGGAGCATCTTGATCTCCATTTCAAATTCCAAGTTCAATGCTACATCAGGCATAGGAAGGGGTCTACACATACTGATTTAATAGTCCCTAGACTATTACATTGTAAATGAACTATGTTTTTATGAATATTCTAGATAGTGATGAGTCATTTCCGCTTAGTCATAGGTTGTTAGAGCTGTAGGAATAATAGTGAGTCATGACTCCCTGCGTGGAGATCAGCTGTTGAACCGTTTGTTTAGACATAGACGTTTTTACATCATTCTTTGTAAATTTGTTACAGGACCGACTCAGTAGAGGGGTAGAAGAGTATATTAAATATCTAGGTTGTAGAAGTTGAAAGGGTTCCATCTTTTAGAAGAAAACTGCGTTTTGCAGAGAGGCAGATAGACTTTATGTCTATACCAACTTGTAAATATTTGAGGAGGCTAAAAGAGGGCCAAGATTTGTGTGTATTTTCTTTATTTCCCTAATAGAAGTTAGCCATGTGTTTTGAGTGGTGTTAGTCTAGATGTAGGCATTAATTTGAGCAGCGTAGCTGCGTAGAGTGATTTCAGCATTTTCATGAATATTTGTAGGTTTCTCTGCAATTGTTGGTTTAAGACTTGGATTTTGTTGGAATCGTTGAACGATAGGGTAGATGCATGCATAGGAGGACTAGAATGATGGATCGAAGGGGTTGAAAGATGGATTGATCAATTCTTTGATCAAATCCACACAGAACACAAGTTTTCTAACTTAACGAGTTTTTGCAGAAAACAAAAGATGGGGATTGGAACCGCAGATGTATATCTGACGGTCCCGGAGGAATCTGCACTGGAGTTATGAGGAAGATAAAATATCCACCAAGGTTTGGGCGATCCGCATAAAAAATAAAATTGACGGCTCTGGTGAAGGTCGCAACGAAAAGATCTCATGGTCAGAAAATATTGCGGGGAAATAATTGTGGGTGGAAAGTTGTAGAGGTGCAACTTTAGGAAGTTGGCATCTCGCATCCCACAACCTGCTTGTGGGAAGGTCATTGCAGAACACAACATTGGGTGTTTTAGATCCCGCATCCCACAACCCGCTTACAGAAACTCTGTTGCTGAAATGGAGTTGTGGAATGCCTGTTGCAGAAAGGCAGAGGAGGAAGGAAAATTGCGAGAAGGAAATTTTAGTGTGGAATTTGGTGTTTAAGGCTAAATTTAGAGATCTTACCAAGTGTAGGAAGCTGAATATCCTGGAGGTGCTGGTTGGGTTGGTTTTGGTTTGAACCCCTGCACCATTTTTGGTATCAGAGTGGGTGCACAAAGATTTTCACAATATGGAGAGGAGGCTTGCAATATTAGTTTGCAGGATGAGGACATAAAGCTGATTTCTGACCAGAGAAGTTGAGAAGGACATTGTGGTATGGGAAATATCAAAGTAGAGTGCTTTAGGAAATGAATGCAAATCTCAAATCCTATAAAGAACATAGGGAGCTCTCAAAGGTTCTGTGTGAGAACCAAGAAAATTCCATTAGTCAAATAGGAGGAATCTTGATGAGGTGTTGAGAGGGTAGGATTGTTTGCAGTTCATCATGAGTATGGGAAATCTCATGGAGGTAGTATGGAAGGTGGCTATTGAAATTAATCTATAGGGTTCAAAAGGAAGCCATAATAGAACAAGGGAATATGCCAGAGAAAATGGTGTCAAGAGGATGAGTCAAAGAAAATTTGACAGAGAGGTTGCTGAGCTGAAGGAAAGGCTTAGTAAGGTGACTAAACTATTGCATGAAGAAGCTACACGAGGTCAGTATTATGTATGGATCTTGAAGAAGAAGATGCAATGGCCTGTAAATAGGTTATGTGTCAAGGATCTCAAGCATAATCATAGTGTTTGGGTGAAGAAAGAGGAAAGGCTCAGGAAGCTGAGCATGAGGAAGTTCATGTGATGTGTGAACCTGAGCAAGGCGTGTACCTTGAAGAAGAGAAAGATGATGTTGATACAAAGTTTTCTGTTAAACTATTGGACATGGAAAGATGTTGATATCAGTATGAAATGGGAGAACAGGACATTGAAGTGAGGTCTACTTAGGATCTCAAAGACAATTTTGAAGAAATAGTGCAGCATGAAAAGATGGAGGATAAGGCATCAATTGAGGATGAAGTGCCTTATGTTTTTCAAACTGATAATAGTTTGAAGAAGATGAAGATGACGGTAAAATCATGGACATGTGGAATTTCTATATTTTACATATCTATTTGCTGACTTTGTTATAGGTATTCTGTAAATGGATAGTTGGAATGGTGAATGATGAAGCATGGTTGCCTGATGGGAGTAAAATTTCATTTCATTGGCTAAAGCAAAATATAGAGGAAGCAGTTGTCTTGAGGGATAATATGCCAGCTCAAGACTGGGCTGAGGATGATGAGGAAAGTAGCAGCAGTGAACCCGGTGTACATTAGAGGGAGATAGATTTGGAAGTTCTTTATACATCTAGGAAAATGAAAGTTGCAGTGGAGAAGGGAATCCATACAAAGATGTTTAATCAAAGAAACAGATTGGATGAGGAGATAGATGAGTTATGGCACCTCATGCAAAGTTGTAAAAGGAATGGTAATGTTGAGGTAGAGGAAGTTATTTGGATGACTGTGTAAGACTGGGAAGTTCATTATAGGATTAATGAACAACAAAAACTAAAAAACAAAGTTTGGGATCCAAGTATATTGCAGCTGGAAGACTATGACCTAGAGGTCATATTTCTTTTTCTAAGGGAGTCTGATGCAAGAGCATCCTGCTCTCCATTTCAAATTTCAAGTTCAATGCTAGATCAAGCCTAGGAAGGGGTCTACACATTTTTATTTAATAGTCCCTATACTATTACATTGTAAATGACCTATGTTTTTATGAATATTCTAGATAGTGAGGAGTCATTCTGCTTAGTCATAGGTTGTTAGAGCTGTAGGAATAATAGTGAGTCGTGACTCCCTACGTGGAGATCAGTCGATGAACCGTTTGTTTAGACATAGACATTTTTATATCATGATTTGTAAATTTGTTACAGGACCGTCTCAGTAGAGGGGTAGAAGAGTAGATTAAATATCTAGGTTGTAGAGGTTGAAAGGGTTCCATCTTTCAGAAGAAAACTGTGTTTTACAGTGAGGCAGACAGACCTATGTCTGTACCAACTTGTAAATATTTCAGGAGGCTGAAAGAGGGCCAAGAGTTGTGTGTATTTGATTTTATTTCCCTAATAGAATTTAGCCATGTGTTCTGAGTGCTGTTGGTCTAGATGTATGCATTAATTTGAGCAGTGTAGCTGTGTAGAGCGATTTTGGCGTTTTCATGAATATTTGTACGTTTCTCTGCAATTGTTGGTTTAAAAGTTGGATTTTGTTGGAATCATTGAAGGATAGGGTAGATTCATGCATAGGAGGACTAGACTGATGGATCAAAGGGGTTGAAATTCATATTGATCAATTCTTTGATCAAATGTGCACAGAACACAAGTTTTCTGACTTAACGAGTTTTTGCAGAAAACAGACAATGGAGATTAGACCCGTAGAGGTAGATATTACAGTCCAGGAGGAATCCACAACTAGAGTTGTGAGGGAGATAATACATCCACCAAGGTTTGGGCAATCTGAATAAAAAGGAAAATTAACTATTGTGGTGAAGGCTGCAATGAAAAGATCTAACAGTCAGAAAATATTGCGCAGAATGAACTGCAGGTGGAAAGTTGTGGAGGTGCAACTTTGGGAAGTTGGCATCCCAAAACCTACTTGCGAGAAGTTCATTGCAAAAAGAGAGTTGTGGAATGCAATGTTGGGCGTTTGAGATCCCGCATCCCGCAACCTGCCTATGAAAACTCTGCTGCGAAACTCCTATTACAGAAAGGCGCATGCAGAAGGAAAATTGTGGGAAGGAAATTTTAGTGTAGAATTTAGCGTTTAAAGATAAATTTGGGGATCCTTCCAAGTGTAGGAAGTTGAATATCCTAGAGGTGTTGGTTGGGTTGATTTTGGTCTGAACCCTTGCACCAGAAGGGTTATTTTCCCCCTAACAAAATGTGTTTGAATCTCATGTATTCAAGACAAATGTTATCTATGAATACAAAGGAGAACAATGGAAAATATTATTAGATAGTTAATGTTGGATGAGAGAAAGTTGAGTAAGTAAGTGTGTATTATTGGGTTACTTTGAGATTTGCAAGTCGTGGATGAAAAAAAAAAAAACAATTGTACATTGAAATTGAGTACTGTAAGTTTTAGATTAGGTCTTACTAGTAAGGCAAGTTAAGCAATACTAAGAAAAAAAATTCTTTAGATTATTTAACCAAGTATTACTAAGAACAAGCATCCTTTAGCTTGGAAATATGATTTTATAAAACCAAAGGTAAGGTTAGTTTTGAGTTTTGTAATATCAAGAGATAGGTATTACCTTCATTACAATAAGGTGAGGTAAGGATATACCTACCCTTCCCTTTCAATTTAAGGGTATTCTTACCATACCTTGTAGTAAGGGAAAGCACCCTTACTATAAGGTCATACTTAACCATTAGGGGAATGCATATTGACTGAAGTGAATCCCATTATCAACAAGGAGGATTACATTTTGATATTATGTGGTATATTGGGAAGAATTAATGTCCATAGATGTCCCAAGTAACCCTTTGCATAAGAATGTACATTCCCCAAGTCCATCAAGAAACTCCATAGGTACCATGTTGTAGAGCCAAGAGTTAACCATATACAATTTGAAGGGTAACATGGTGTACATAGTTTGTTCCTATAATGTTGTTTTATGAAAATACATATTCAATTTTATATGATATACATATGAACTTATTAAAATATTAGTGGAACCTCAATATCAAAACCACACTCATGAACATAATTAGCTTACTTGGTATGTTTTGTTTTTATTTGACCATGAAACATGATAGACTCTAAAAAATAAAGATTGTTGTTTACAAATAAAAAAGGATTGAGAGAGAAGATGTCTATGATATGACAAGTGGAAAGAGAAATGGAGATGTAAATATAGGGAAACACGACATTCACCCATCCTATATCTAGTTATTGATAAAAGTTAGCATTAAGAAACAAATCCTAGAGGGAAAGTTTGACACCTGACGTCAATCATCATTAAATATCAATCTATTACTTCAATCATAAATGAACATTCATTTGGGACATTGGAAGGGTTATTTTTCCCCTAACACAATGTGTTTGAATCTCATGTATCCAAGACAAATGCCATCTATGAATACAAGGGAGAACAATGGAAAATATTATTAGATAGTTAATGTTGGATGAGAGAAAGTTGAGTAGGTGTGTATTATTGGGTTACTTTGAGCTTTGCAAGTCGTGGATGAAAACAAATAAGAAACAATTGTACATTGACATTGAGTAATGTAAGTTTTAGATTATGTCTATTGGTAAGGAAAGTTAACCAGGACTGAGAAAAAAAGTTATTTATATTAGTTAACTAAGTATTACTAACAATGAGCATCCTTTAGCTTGGAAAGACGATTTAATAAAACCAAAGGTAAGGTTAGTTTTGAGTTTTGTAATATCAAGGGATATGTATTACCTTCATTACAATAAGGTGAGGTAAGGATATACCTACACTTTGCTTTCAAGTTAAGGGTAATATTACCATACCTTGTAGTAAGGGAAAGCACCCTTCCTATAAGGTCATACTTAACCATTAGGGGAATGCATATTGACTAAAGTGAATCCCATTATCAACAAGGAGCAGTGCATTTTGATATTATGTGCTATATTGGGAAGAATTAATGTCCACATATGCAGCAAGTAACCCTTTTCTATTTCACCAACTACCTACTAACCCCTATCCAATAACCCATGATCAATTATTATGGTTTCCCATAGTGGAAAATGGTTAAGTATTTAACTAAGGATACTTATGTTTAATTATTATTGATTACTTTTTGCTATGATTAACTAGTAACCCACTTTCATTAAATACATTTAAGGAACAGGGTATATTTATACATACATACATACATGCATACATATACATATACATATACATATACATATACATACATACATACATACATACATACATACATACATACATACATATATATATATATATATACACACACACCATAGAATGGCGACTTTACCAACTTGTTTTGAATTATTTTACTAGTTTCAGAGGTACCTTCAGTAGATCAAGAAGAACATGAATAATGTATTAACATGCGATAGAAGAGGCGAGAACATATGAGACCCATAAATCCTAGAAAAGTTACATGGGGGGTTTATAGGTATTGGGGGGGTATAAAAATAGGTTTCTAGTACAAATGGGGTGTAGGTATTGTAAAAATAAGGGGTTTTTAATTGGAAATATGTATTAGGAGGGGAGATAAACAAATGGATTTTTGTAACTAATTATCAATATCTAGTGAAATTAGGGGTTTTCTTTACAATCCCGTGAATGAAGGCGCTATGAAAGTGTTTCATTAAGCGAATACCCCATAGGGAAACCCATGGAGCTTAAATGTATTCTTTACATAACTATTTGAGACTTGGGTTTCTTTTTCTCTAGATGAAATAATAATGAAATGAGCATATTTTGTTAATCTGTCAATGACTACAAATATACTATCCTTTAGTTGTGATGTAGGAAGGTCGGTGATAAAATCCATGGATAACTCAAACCAATTTTGCGATAGAATATGAAGGGTTTGTAGGAGACCGGGAGGAGCTACCGTTTCAAACTTTTGCCTTTGAAAAGTATCACATTCAGCTACATATTTCTGGATATCTGTCTTCATTCCCTTCCAAAAGAAGGATTGGTGGGTATTGCGGTATGTTTTAAAGAAACCAACATGGCCCATTGTTGGGGAGTCATGGTTCTTTTTTAAGTCTTGAGTTTTGAATTTTGATGAACTGGGTAAATATATTCTTTGTTTGTACCATAGTATGTCTTTTTCCCATGAATATTTGGAGTTTTTTTCCTTGTTGTTTTCAACTTCTTCAATTAGCTTCCTTGTCTCTTGGTCTTTCACATACTCACTTTGGACTTATTAAATCCATTCAGGAACAACTGTGGATATGGAACATAGTGAGGCATCACACTCATGTTTTCTTGATAAGTTATCTACAACCTTATTCTCCTTACCCTTTTTATACAAAATGTCAAAATCAAAGACTTGGAATTTTCTTACCCATGTTTGTTTCTTGGAAGAGTGATTTTGTGAGTTATAAAATACTTTAGGATATCATGGTATTTTTTAACAAGAATTTTTTCCCCAAATAAATATTGCTTCCATTTAACAAGGCCATGCATTATTGCCAACATTTCCTTGCCGTATGTGGATTTTGTTTTCTCACTTGGTTTTAACTTTCACCTTTCGAAAGAAATGGGATGTTTATCTTGCATGAGAAAAACTTCTAAGCCTTCCCCTAAAGCATCACATTCAAGAATGGATGTCTTTTTAAAATCAGGAGCTACTAACACTGGTGTGGATGTCATTAGGGTTTTCAATTTTTCAAAACAAGTTTCTTCATCATTATCTCATATGAAAGCATCCCTTTTTAATAGTGACGTTAGGAGTGCTACAATTTGGGTGTAGTTGCGAAAACATATTCTATAATAACTTGTTAGACCCAGAAATCCTCTTAACGATGTAATTAACTTAGGGGCCGACCACCTTGTGATCGCCATATTTTTTTTAGGCTCAACCTTAATGGCATCAGCTGAAACAATGTTCCCCAAAAATTCTATTTCTTTTTTCCCAAAACTACAGTTTCATTTGTTAGCACAAAATTTGTTTTCTACTAGATGCTTCAATATTGTTTCTACATGATTGAGGTGGGAGTTCCAATAGATTCAATATTGTTTCTACATGTTTGAGGCGCGAGTTCCAATTTTTACTATAAATAAGGATATCATCAAAAAACACTAGCACAAACTTCCTTAGGTAAGAGTGAAACAAGTCATTCATTACTGCTTGAAATGTTTTCGGAGCGTTGGATAACCCAAACGTCATCACTCGTAATTTATATAAACCTTTGTGGGTGTAGAAATTTGTTTTGGGGGCATCTTCTTATCGAATACGAATTCGGTAATATCCTTATTTTAAGTCTAGTTTAGAAAAATATTTTGCACCATGTAGCTCATCGAGCAGTTCATCAACAAAGGGAATGGGGATGATTTATCTTTTATGGTGGATTTGTTTAACGCTCGATAATCAATGAAAAGTCTATATGATCCATCTTTTTTTCTAATGAGTATGACTGTTGTAGAGAAAGGATTCTTACTACATGTGATTATTCTATCATCTAATAGTTTCTGCACCAAACATTCAATCTCTGATTTGTTCCTGTGAGATTGTTTGTATGACTTTTTTTCTAATTGGAGCTGATCCTAGCATCAAATCGATGATGTGATCCCTAAAACATGAGGGCAGGAGACCATGAGGATTGTTTTGGAAGATGTTACTATGTTCCCCCTAGAGTTGTTCTAATTCATGTGGGTCAATATTTTGTCTTTCGTCAGTTGTTCTTTCCATAGCATAGAAGTGTAAGAAGAAGGCTTGAGCTCCATCTTTTATCATATCTTCCATTCTTTTGGATGAGACCATTTGGGGAGGGGGGAAGTTAATACTGTAAAACTTATATTTCCTCCCATTTTCATAGAACCTTATCAATTGTTCTCGTAAGTTTAATTCGACTATCCCCAACGTTTCCAACCATTGTGCACCTAAAACAATGTCAACCCCTCTGATTTCCGTAACATACATTGGTGATCTATATTGTAGTCCTTTATAGCTAGTTATACTTTATGTCATTTACCGTCGCATGGTGTGGTCTTGATTCCTGGTATCGATGCTTGGAAGCTTTTGGTAGGGTAGATGAATATGTTTAATTGTTTTTCTACCCTATAGTCTATAAAGTTGTGTGTACTCCCACTATCGACCAACACCGTCACCTTAGTGTTTTTGATATGGACAAGCAATTTGAAGGTTTGGGGTTGAGAAATACGTGAGAAATACCTGTCATTGCAGCCACTAAGAGTGTCGGTGTGATGTTAGACTCCTCTTTTTCATTCTCATCGCTATCTGAATCGGTGTCGGAGGAAGGTGCGTTGCTTGATTCTTCATCAATATTGTCACCTTTATTACTTTTTTCGCACAAGAATATATTCTTATTTTTACACTTATGTCCTGGACGCTAATTAGGGGCATTACACTTATGGCATGGAATGTCGTCCTTTTTCCCATTTTCTCTTAGGTGGGGTGGTATATAAACCGACGAACGTTGTGATTTTTTCTTTTCTTCAATTAAATTTTCCTTTTTATGGGCTTGTTCCATGTCTTTGATGTCTAACAATTTTATCTTGCTTTGAATACTATGTTTTATCCCACCAACAGAAATTTGCAAGAGCCATCCTTCAGTTATATATTAGACATGAGTGGCCAGGACCAATATATTGCTAAAATATTCCTCCATATTTCCTTCTTGTTGTAAACGAGTGAGCTTGTTGTAGATTCTGGCTTCTTCCATGTCTTGAAATCATTTAAAGAATTTTTTCTTGAAGGTGTCCCAGTCTGTAGCTAGTCTTCCTCCATTCATTGTCAAGTCCCACCATAAGATCCAGTCACAAGTAGTTTTATCCATGCACATTGCTGCAACATTCAATTAGTCGTCATCACCATAGATATTGCACTTTTCAAAATATTTTTTGATTTTGTTGATCCGTCTAATCCTGTCTCGATTATTTTCACCATCAAACCTTGGTAAATTGATCTTGACCTTGTGAATGACGTTGTTGGTTGGTCCTGTATTTACATTATTGTCTCCTTTAAATTAGTCTCTCAGTGAGATAATTTCGAGCTTTAGGTTGTGACTGTCCTCATCGTTTTGCTCAAGATTTGCCAGTATCTTTTGAACTGGACCAACTTTGAATTTATGGATGCATCTTTGTTCTTGAGAGGGTTTCTCTCTGTACTCCTTGTATTCATGTTGCTAATTTTGGATTGGGGATAAGTTAACTATTAAATAATTAATTACAATAATAATAATTATTAATAACATTATTATATGCAAAAAAAACTTTAATACTTCTCAAAAAAAAATTTTAAAAAAAATTAATATTAAAATAATAATAATAATGAATAATAATATCATTACTATTATTATTTAATATTATATATTTTCTGGAGTGAAGAGGGAGTAATGAGGGATGCGACGAAAGTATGAGAGGAGTGGACATGAGGAAGAGATGGGAGAGAAGTGAACGGGCCGGTATGGAGAATGAAAAACATCGAGATTTAAATCGATGAGCTATGATACCAACTTGGAATGAAAATTCCAAAAGATATATTTTATTTATTATTTTGATGTTTTTACAAGGAGTATAATGCATATTTATACAAATCAAGGGTTATAATTAAATGATGTGACCTATCAAGCCAAATTAATAAATAACAAATTACTAACTATGTTACTAAACTATTTAGTTTTATTACAGATACCTTTGATAATAAAAAAATATAAAGGAGATCATCATAATTAGATAATATATATTAACTCTAAAAATATGTGGAATGGAAATAAGTGACATTTTGTTTTTCTAGACCATTGCAAGCAAGTGTTTTTCTACTCATATGTGTTAGATGGGGATTGGTGATTCTAGATAGAACTTGCATTAACTTTTATCCGCGGTTCTCTCTGGCTTATCCAGCATTGTCACCATTCCACCCTTGGTCCAATGATGTTTTTCAGCCATACGATGAGCTTCTTCCCTCACACATTAGGGGGCATTCTGTTAACACAAAAAAATTCCCACATATCAGCTCTCTATGGTCAACACCATAATTATACATCATAGACCCATCATTATTCCCTCATTTTGACCTTCACAATTAAATTCCATCTAAATTGGTCCAAATTGTCGTTATTCCTTCCCTCATAAATACAGGGAAGATGTGAATTTACTGCAAAAAAAAACCATTCTCTCTAAAAAGTACCAAAAAACCCTAAATTTAGAATGGGTGAAAAAACCATGGACCAATACCATGCACTACCTAAAACCATGGAACAATACCATGGGAAATAAAATATTGGATCATCCTATAAATACATTGTGAAGGTATCCCCGTAAACACTTTTAGTCATACTATTGCTTACTTTGAGTCCCAAAAGACACTTTTTGTCACCCTTCTCACCTTTCAGCCGCATATTTTCACATCACAATGTATGTTGAGTTTACTCCATACAACCCTTTATTCCATTCCCGTTGACAACCCTTGTTGGATAAAATCAGAGAACCAGATCATGGAAGCCATTGGACCAACTCCTCAAATGGATGCAATGGCCAATTTATAAAGTTATGGGTACTTGCAATTGTTTTGTTAATTAAAAAATCTAAAAATATACTTTGTTAATTGTTTGCTTGTAAGTCAAGGTTGAATTATTTCCCTTGCACCATGAAATCTACCTTTAGATCCCTTTGATCTAAGGTTGGTGCTTTTGCATGTATCCAAAGAGAAATATCCACTACAATTAGAAATCCTCTTCGATGGAGGAACCTCCTTACACAATGTACTAATTACATTAGAAAAGAGAAGTCGGCCCAATTGGGTTATTTGGCATCTCAGCTGATATGTATAAATAGGTGACGTGCCTCCCTCATTTGGACAAGAAGAGTACTTATCCAAGTGTGTTAGAGAGAGAAGAATCAGTCCATCTAGAGGAGAGGAAGTAGTCTAGTCTTATTATTCGGTCTTACACTATTTTTGGGTGGAGTCTATATAGATGAATTTTTATCGGGTTTTTCCCCACAAGGGTTTCCGAGGATAAATATTTGTGTTCTCTTTTGTTATGTTGTGCTTTTTATTCTTTCATAGATCCTTTTGTTTTGGTATAAAAAAATTTAAAATCCTAACATGGTATCAGAGCTAACCTGAAAGAAGATATTGTGCAACAGCTCATCCAACAATCCAACAAGCCAGGGATTACTATTTCGGATACCTCGCTCCACAAATTAGCTGAAAAATACGGTCCACTCAACTCTCCCTAGGAGGGCGTATCTTTTTGTTGAAGCACTTTTTCATTCTAAGGATTTTCACTTTTTGACCTAACACTGTTGCCAAGAGAAACTAGGGCATCATATTTTTCAAGGTTCTATCCTTAGATTCCAAAAAATAAAGATACATGTTGATGTCTTTGTAACTTTGGAATGTATTCACTTGTATATCTTATATTGTA
Source organism: Pseudotsuga menziesii (assembly GCA_001517045.1). Classification (NCBI taxonomy): domain Eukaryota; kingdom Viridiplantae; phylum Streptophyta; class Pinopsida; order Pinales; family Pinaceae; genus Pseudotsuga; species Pseudotsuga menziesii. Next base: position 386,481 of record LPNX010812311.1, read on the forward strand.
CCTTGATGTTCCTATCGGGAGAATCATTTGTATTTCATTGTACCCCGATGTTTCTATCGAGAGAGTCATTAATATAATAAAGTCATGTAAATTCATTGAGGTTAACCATCCTTTCTAAGTCAGGGCAATAGTCCCCACAATTGAGTTAAAGTTAACCCTCCTTATTGATTGAAGGGAAAAGTCCCCATAGTTGGGGGGCACTAGGGTTATTAGACTCTCTTAGAGATGTCGGCCCTAGTAAGTAATTGTCAAGTTAGAAATTAGTATAAATAGAGAGTGAGTCTCTCTATTTTACACACACACTCACTCAACTAGGGTGCATGAGTGAGAGAGGAAGTTCCCACACAAGTGAGAGAGAGAACAAGTGTTGGAGATCATATTTTCTGTCTTAGGGTTTTACTACTGCCATTGGTGCTCATTTTGTCTCTGAAGAAGTTTCATGGTTTTCTCCTTTATGGTTTTCCCAAGGAAATCTTTGTGTCTCTTGTCTCTTGTGATTGATTGTTGTGCATGTTATTCTCTCAGATAAGATCCTAGATCATATTGCTTAAATGATAAAAATATAACATGGTATCAGAGGTAACTTGAGAAGAAGAAACTGTGCAGCTGTAGAAGCTAAGGATTCTTAATTTTTGTGGAAATTGAACCAAAGAGATAGAACAATTACACTCACAAAATTGCTAATCAAACATGCAAAATTTACACCAAAGGAGACTGAAATTGGAGCATAACACTAATATGTATTGAGTAAGTGTACAATAGCCAATCTTATGAAGTAATAGGATGCTGAAATATATAATTACATGAGATATTCGAATGCATAGGGATGCCATTCGAAAAGGTCAAAAAGCAGGCTTACTAAATCTAGTCAAATCTCCCATAGGTGCATAAAGTAGTTTCCAAATCCACCAAGATGCTCACGAATTGGCTAAGTAAAGTAGGAAAGCTAAAGAGGTATGGAAATAAAACTCGTACATTCTTTTATTAGGATAAAAGGAGGGAGGATGATGTTTTTAGCTGGAATATTTCACCTCCTACGGAAAACAAGGTGTTCCACTGGTCTGAATGGTTTAGATCCAGAACAAATAGAAGACAGAGGTTGAAGACTCTCCCTAGACGCTGTAGGGTGAATCCGTGGACCTGGGTAACACTTTTTGGCAAGGGAATGTGGGCAAAAACAAAAAAATGCACCTCGGTCGATGGCTTGTTAAACCCTCGATCGAGCTATTAATACCTCGATCGAGGTTTTATCAAGCCCTCGACTGAGGTCCTGTTCAGCCCTCGGTTGAGGTATTTAGTAACCCTCGGTCGTGGTATTAAAACTTTGACTGAGGTTTAATAAATACCTCGACCGAGGTATTAACTCGGTCGAGGTAAATACCTCAACCGAGGTACCTCTGTCAAAAAAATCATGACACTCCCCGCAGTCCTTGGTACAAAACAAAATTGAGCCATTTTTCAGTAGTGGAATGCAACTGCAAGCAATGAAAGCTTTTCACATATTGAAAATAGAACTCTCCACAAAAAACTTTGCCTTGATCTCCATAAAACTCTCTCCAAATTTCTTTTGTGGTTCTCCATTTTCAATATGTGAAAAGCTTTCACTGGGAAGTTGCATCCCACTACTCAATAAATGGCTCCATTTTATTTTATACCAAGGGCTTCGGGGAGTGTTATTAATGTTTGAATAGGAGTAGATTTGTAGATATAGGTCGAGGAGTCATAGATTTGATCAATCATATCTATAACTCCTAATACTCCAAGACCCATTTCTACAAATATAGATAAATGACCCTTCTTTTCATTTCAGACACCAACTCTCAAAAAATGTAATGACCACCTACCCTTTTGTCTAAAGGCTGCTCTCTTTAAATAGAATATTATAGGACTAAGACCTCGACTGAGCAAATACCTCGGTCGAGGTATTAAGAAAACCTCGACCGAGGGTTTGTTAAACCCTCGATCGAGGGATTTAGAAACCCTCGGTCGAGGTTTTTTAAATACCTCGACCGAGGTATTTAAATACCTCAGTCGAGTTTTATACCTCGGTCGAGGGCTTAAGAAAACAGACTTAGCCCAATTTCAAGCAAATGAAAAATTCCCTGTACCTTGCAGAGGTGTAAACCCTACCATTCCTAGCACATAACTGAGCGGAGTTGATACCGATAAATTCACCAACGAATCTTCTATCCATTGAGGTATCATACACGCATTTTGGCATTCATATGAAATTTATTTTTTAATTACTTCTAAAACTTATACTTAGAAAACCACACTGCAACTTCGAAGCAGCTCAAATAAAAATATGCAGAGTTAAAAATACACAGCCAAAAAATTCTTAAAAATGTACACATCACATATCGACGTGTCCTCTTCAAAAGGGTATCTTTGGTTTTTCAATTTTTGAAAAAATAGAAAAAATTCCTTTACATGGACAAATATGTGTTTAAAACGATGCTGAAATCGAATGTGGTCACTTTCAAAAATTAATAAATAATTGTACAATGCGAAAAAAATTAACAAAAAAAATGCACATCACACTGCATTTTATGTAGATCATACTCATATATTTATTTTTTTTAAATTATTAATGCAAGATTGAATTACTCTATGTGGACACGAGCCACTTATTAGCTTCTTCAAATTTTTAAGGTCACACAGTTCATTAAATGCAAAAATTCACACATTAAATGACATCGGAATATTTTTTTTAAAAATCACTATGAAGCCAACATAATATTCTACAATTTGTTTTTTTACTGCAAGTCAAAATTCACATGGCATATATGCGTTTTGAGGGCTTCTATCTAGCACATAAGTAAAAAATTAGGTTTTCATCGCCAAATTTGGCCAAAAAGTGTTACCCATCTTCATGGAATCACCTTGTAGATATCTAGAATATGAGGATTTGACAGTTCACTTGTGTACCTACAAAAGGGCTCAACACGAAACGAATGAAACCAACCAGAATACGATCTACTAATCTATGCTAGTGACTAAGGAATCTAGCAACATATATATGTGAAATCACAACAACAACATCATATGTGGGACAAAAATCAACTTGCATTATAAATATGAATAATTTTACAACCAAGCCTTAGTGTTGACATGCATCTCCATGAAACCAACTCTTCATCCCCAAAAGCTATGACTCTAGCTCTCTATGCTCTCTCCAAATGATCTTGGGCCAAGAATCAATCCAACAGCATAACAATACCTTCCATTTTCTCCCCTCAACCATGGATATGAGCTCATATTTATAGGGCTTTAATGGATAGAGATGGTTGAGAAATTAGTGGGTGAGGTGGCCTCTAAGATCCTAGGATGAGGGATCTCGAGCTCAACCAACCCACAACAGTATGGATAAGGGATATCTCAAGGCTTATCATCTAGAAGCCTCGAGAAACTTCTCTTTTTCCCTTTTTACCCAGGGTACCACGCTTCTCCTTCTATGATAGAGAGGTTTTGGTAATAACTGCCTATGGACCAAGGGCAAAGTGCAGTGGCACTACTTGTGGACAACCAATGAAAGGCGATGCGAGCAGGGGTACCATTTCTAGATAATGGGGCATGCGTGGTGCTGAGAATTTGTATGACAGACTGATAAAAAACCATTTAGTTTCCACTCCAGAAGCTGGGATTCAGGGCAAGTAGGTATGTCAAATGTCTTATCACATGATGGTGACAGGATTTTGGTATAACACGATGCCCCCCAAAGCATGAGTCTTAGAGTGATATGATAAATGAGAGCTTTGAGAATAAGTCGTCACCAGGAGATGAAAGTGTCGGCTTGATTGGAGTATGCAACCAAGTAGGAATTTGTAGTACATTAGTATGTTGACTCATAGACACAAGTAAACAAACTCATAGCTATAGACCAATACAAGGCAGATCCATGAGTGGAATAAACAAGCATGGCTACTAGAATACAACGTAGATCCATGTGATAGAGGACTCAAACTTGGACATAGCTACCAAACATACAACGTAGATCTATGTCATACAGACTCAAATTTGAGCATAGCCATGACCATACAAATGTGGATCCATGCTATATATACAAAACTCCATTGCAATCTGGGGAAAAAGCAATGAGCGCTTTTAAACAAATGCCCAGGGTCTTCGTCTCGTCTTCCACAAAGTACGATTCTATCCATGTGATTACAATGATATGAAGTCAAACATGGTAGAAACCACTTGATTACCGGTTGACGATGTGAACCACCAAGAAGTGCGAGGGAGATCATCATTAATGTCAATGATTCTCAAGGTACCCTAGTACAATCTACTGAGTGTGAATAGATGTCATGATGTTGAACACCCAGTGGATTCTATCGATCAAAGGTCAATGATGTGAACCTATGTCGAGAGCGAGAGAATCTATCATTAAGGCATATAGATCTCAAGGTACTAAATATTGTTTCTAACACTATTTCCCAGATGATGAGTTGATGTTGACGGGAATAGTCTCGTCGAAGGAGGGCCATGATGAGTCCCACATCGATGACATGAAACTTGGAACATAGTTCTAGAATGATGTGAATGTAGTAACCGTATGACTGACTCAAAGATACTGACACAAAACTGTGTAGACTACAGAAGTAAAACTTGTTTAGATCCCCTTTGAACATCGGGCAGCATGACATAATGACTTGGAAGCATGACTAGATAGGACAGAGACACAATGGGACAGTGGACAATGTATTCTTTTGAAAGAATCAAAAGATTGACATGACTCATGAAAGTGGATCGTCATGGAGATCAGCTGAATACCCAATTGATTGACATGATTGTGTAGACAAGTGCCATGTTCAAAGGTAATGACAAACAACTACCATTATTTGCAAAATGATTCCCTTCCCATTCCCCCCATCATGATTGATGAGTGCCTCTTTTCAGTTTTACGAGTTCAAAAAGGGTAACAAACACTTGAGACAGCTTGTCAGAAGACAAGTCCAGTCTCATATGTTTTACAAACCTGAGAGAGGAGGGATTCGATCCCAAAATGGGTGTCTCAATGTTTAATTTAACGAGTCCACTGAAAGAAAAATCGATGGGGTCCTTTTTCGCATGATTTAGTCTCTAAGGCCCAAAAAAGTGTAAAATCATACCTTAGAGAACTCTTCCAGCCATGATTGGCTAGAGTGTTCATTTCTCGTAAATAGTCCTATCTGAACCGAGAAAGAGATAACCTACCGTTGGACGGATGACTCTTCAAATACTTTAACGAGCGTGAAAAGGACAAAATCGCTCAACAATCTTTTCATATTTAGGGAGCCTAAAAATGGTTTAAAGAGAATTCCATGAGGTTCCTTTACACAACGTAATGTTTTATGAGTCTGGAATGAATCGGAAACGAACTCGATGAGTTTTTTTGTGTTTAAGGATCCTGAAAAAGAGGTGAAAAGAGAACTCCATTAGAATTTTTCATGTTTGAATCCAAAGCACGAAAAAGTAATAAACTAAGCTCAAACCAAATTTCATGTTTTAACCAGAGCACAAAAAATGAAAAGTAAGCTCAACACCATCTTAATGTTTTTAAGGAGCTCGAAGATTAGTTGAAAGAATGCTCAGGGATTGGTTTCATTTTTATGCAAGCTTGAAACCAATGGGTAAACTATGCTTGAAAAATTCCAATAACATGTTATACAGAGGTTGGAATCTTTCCCCCGCATGATTGCCAGTGAAGCTTACCCCTAGCATGGTTGTTAGTGGCTCGACATGCCCCCAAGATTCGTTTGATTTGATGATTCTTCTTCCATACCCAACCTAAAATCCTGGTTACTAATGTGAAAATGTTCACCAGGGGGATAGGAAGAACAAGAATCGGGTAGGTGAAAACAAGGTTCAAGTTATAACACTATAGTGAAGACTTGACTCAAGGGAAGGGGATTTGTTTCATTTTTACACAAGCTTGAAACAAAAGGTAACTATGCTTGGAACATGGTTTCATTTTTATGCAATCTTGAAACCAAAAGGTAAACTATGCTTAAGGAAATCCATTTCATTTTTTAACGAGCTTGACATAGAATGGGAACTTTGCTCACAGGAATCCGTTTCATTTTTTAACGAGCTTGACACAGGATGGGAACTTTGCTCAAGAAAAAACTAACATGATGGTCAGTTGCTATTTCATTTTTTAATGATCTTGACATAGAATGAGAACTTTGCTCAAGGAAAACTGGCATGATGGTTAGGTGCTATTTCATTTTTTAACGAGCTTGACATAGAATGGGAACTTTGCTTAGGACATGGTTTCATTTTTATGCAAGCTTGAAACCAAAAGCATAAGCTATGCTTAAGGAGTGGTTTTTTTTTAACGAGCTTGAAACCAAAAGTAAACAATGCTCTAAAACCTGCTCCTATTGAACATGATATCCAGAGGTTGGTAGGTTTCCCCCATTACTTAAAAGCTAGCGGCTTAGATCCATTATGATGTCCATAGACTAAATCCATGCCCCCCCATTTTACCGATGATGGGAAGAAGCTAACTAGGAGAAGGGGAAGGAACCACAAGAACATGCGGCACATTCAGGGAAGTCTGATTACTAGGAGTAATGCGATGGTTAGGTGTAACAAAGGAAAGCTAATCAACGGTCACAATCTTCCCATCATGGGGAAAATGCATAACTCTAAAGAGTGTGGACACTATGGCTTTCATGGCATAAACATAATCATGTCCAAGGAGCAGATTGAAATCCAAAGGACCTTGGACCACCATAACATCAATACAGATAGTTTTCCCTCCTAATGTAATAGGTAAATGAGGAAGGATCCCTAAAGATGTAGTAGGTCTTCGATTAAAAGCCAGTATCTGATTGGTGGCTGACACAAGCTGAGGAGAACCTAAAGCTTTCCAAGTAGTTGAGGATAGAAGACTAACATAAGCCCCTTCGTCAACAATAGTGCAAAGTATCCATCTAGCAGTAACATTCACAACTATCTGGAAAGAAACACTCAAATGAAGACAAGACTCTGTTAGGTTACTCCAGTCAAAGGAAATAACCTCAGTACTTGGAGAGGGTTCTATCGAAATAGACAAAATTTCCTCTTGTCGAGAACAATCATTTAAAGCATAAAAACTTCGGAAGAGAAGAACAACATGAAGATTTGGTCAAAGATACTACTTAAGTCTTAACACTCTCTGATGAAAGAGTGGGATTGGGTGGAGATGACGTTGAATCAACCACTTCAACTTCAATATTCAAAAGAAGAGTGGGATCAACTAAGGATGGACTTAGATTGACCACTTCAATTTCACTCTTCAATAGAAGAGTGGGATCGACCGAGGTTAGAACTGGATCGACCACTTTATGAACCAATGGGGGTTCAAGAGACAACTTACAATAACCTGTTGGAATCCATTGATGAGAAATAGTAATATCTTCCAACAATTTAGAAGCTTCATCCATGAGAGGACAAAGGTAAGTAAATTGCATGTCCTTACAAAGCAATCAAGTATTTCTAACTTTATCCTTCCGACTCTTAACCATAGAGTCATTGGTTGAGGGGGAATCATCAGTATGATGACAAGAGGATGATGACATAGACGGTTTGGATATTTTAGACCACTCTTCTTGTACACAGGAGAGACCGAAACACTCCTTAAGCAGGTGGTCCCCCTTGCAAAGCTTACAAGGGAACTTGGGTTTTTCGAGTGTTCTCTTAGAATGAGCACCATCAAGAGTAGATAGTTGCTTCTTTTTCTCTTTCTTATCCTTCTTCTTACTCTTCCCTTTCTTCTTCTTCTTATCCACATGACTACTAACCATAGGGATTTGGTCAAGCGAAGAAGAAGAAAGGGGTGGAACAACAACCGACGAAGAAGGAGAGAGATTAGGTTGAGGTTGATCCTCTCCAAGAGGAGAGGTGACATTTGAGACATTAGGTGTAACAGGGATTACCAGATTAAAAAGCCAGACCGATAAACCTATAGTTAATCCAGGAAGATTTAGAGTGGCAATAAAGGGAGGACCAATACCTTCACTTGGAGGGAATACAAAAGGTACACCTTGGAAAGGGATCTCTTGAGTAGTAGTCCCAGATGAGGATGCCATCTCTAAACTCTCTAATAACCCCCTAACTACCACGTACAAGAAAGTACTACTCAAACTAAAAGCAACAAGAAAACATGTGAAAGGAGTGGATAAGAGTCAGGAATCTCACAGGACAGGCCAAAAGGATAACTCAGATGGTTTGAGGATTCCTAAAAGGGTCTCCCGATATATGCAATGTATGAGGGAGCTCAAATCGGTAGTAGTGTTGTCTAATGCATAACCATACACAAGGGGCCTTCCGATATACAATTGAGTATGTGAAGTGCCTTTCTATATACCTCAAGGGTACATGAAAGGCTGTTCGATATACCAATGGTACATGGAAGAACCGCGTAAGTCTAGGGATGTAATGCTGACAAATAACAATAGCTCCTATGTTTAACGACACCCGAACACATCTCTAACCTATCACACAAATTGCTAAAAATTTTAACCTAGTACTACCGTTAATTTTATCTTGTGCATTTAGGTGGAACCATGGAGTGAAAACTTGAATTAAAGAAGATGCACACTGATCTATATGATGATGCAAGTTTTCCTCTTCAATGAAATTCTACCTAAGAGAGGGAGAGAGATTTACTTTTCTTCCCAAAAATGCACACCCAAATGCAAATGCAATTCTATCTTTTCAAACGAAAAGAAAAATATCAATGCACCCCAAACAATATTCAAAGCAAATAAGGAAGAGATCTAGAGAACATATAACATAAATCAAAATGTTTCCTATCTTTTCATGCTTAAAAAAGACGCATAAAAACTTAATGGAAAGATGATTTCACTAACGTTTCCAAACAAATCTAACTCTAATGCATGCAAATCTGAAAACAGATATTTCTTCTTAATGAAAGTAAGATCTATAATTTCAAACAATCATGCACAAAACAAGAACAAAATCATTCAACAAACTTGAGAATAAAGCAAAAGAGAGAGAAAACTAAAACTTCTCTTTGAAACAGACAAGGAAATGAAGAACCAATCTTTCCTATCAAGCACTGAAAAAATCAGCATGCAAAAGGAAACAAGATTCACCCCAAGCAAAGAAAGACTTAAAACAACATGGATCACTCATGCATTCCAAGTCCAAAACAAACCAAAGCATAGACATGAAAATGAAATTTATATTTCCAATTCCAATGAATAATATCTAGAGAAAAGAGCAAGAGGCTTCAAGCAAAGAAAATAATGCAAAATCCAATGCAAGAAACTTAAACTCTCTTTGAATGCAGAAAGGATACAACAATCAAAGCGACTGTAGAATACACAATTCAAAAGTACACTTCATTTTCATAAAAAATTAAGCTAAAAACACACCAAAAAAAAATACAAGGTCTAGAACAGGGCCTACTTGGCACCACGTAGATGAAGCTGCTGATAGCCGGTTTTGTGGCAGAACTGCTTCTTGCTCACTGGATTCAGGCGGTGGCACTACTCCTTGCCAACAGAACATGTGCGGTGCTGGGAATTTGTATGAAAGACTGATAAAAAACCATTTAGTTTCCATTCCAGAAGCTGGGATTCAAGGTAGTAGGTATGTCAAATGTCTTATCACATGATGGTGATAGGATTTTGTTATAACAGATGTCGACAAAAAACAAGTCAACTACACCTAGTCTATCTTTTCCTTTTTCCTTAAATCTCAATAAAATAGGTAGCTTTTTAGAAAAAGCAGATATGCACTTTAGAAGGTTTTGGAATAAATAAGACATGCTAATATGGGTTTCTAGGATGTTTCCCAAGTGCTCCATGAATCATTTTTAGTATGTGTTGACTTCTAGGACATGTAGAAGGAAACTAGCATATAGAAGAATATAGTAAACTAGGTAATAAGACAAAAATGATTTAATTAATGTCTAAGGTAGGTAACTATGGGTTGATTATTATAACACCCCCCCTTAAGCCTGACTTTATGAGTGAATATCAGAAAAATATAGGGTCTAGAAACAAGGCTTAGTCACCCTTTATGTGACTGCTTGTCCATACAACCAAGGAAAGAGGAAAAAACCCAGTGGGAAAATCCTCCCTTAAACATGAACAGAAAAACAAAATTTGGAAATATTGTCATCAATCATGCTTCACAGCATGATCAGCAATCCCTAGCAGTGATTTCAGATTGTTGAATGTCTTCTCACAAAAAACTTTGGTGAAGATGTCTGCTACTTGTTCTGAAGATGCACAGAAGAGTAGATGAATGGTACCATCATGCACAAGCTGTCTGATGTAGTGAATATGGATCTCAATGTGCTTGGTTCACTGTCTCTAAATTGGATCATTGCAGATTTGAATGGTTCTATGATTATCACAGTAGATAATAGTTTAAAACTCTGATTTGAAGCCACATTCTCCAAGTATTCCCTGCAACCACAAATATTGAGTTGCTGCATTTACAACTCCTCTATACTCTCCTTCTGTAGATGAGAGTGCTATGGCACTTTGCTTCTTTCTTGACTAGTTGGTTGGTCCTTCTGCAAGCATGAACACATATCTTGATGTTGAATTTTGATCTGTGTTGTCACTTTCCCAATCATTGTCAGTAAACCCAATCAAATCAAGATCAAATTTTGCTTTGTAGAAGATCCCATGTGTTCTTGTTCCTTGAACAAAGTTTAGGATCCTTTTGGATGCTCTCCAGTGGATCTCATGAGGTTTATCCATGTATCTTGAATCCAACCTATTTGCATAAGATAGATCAGGTCGAGTGTGTGTAAGATAAATCAAACACCCAATCAACTGCCTATACAGTGTATTATTTACCATAGGAGAATAACCTGCTTCTTCAAGCTTAACTCCTGAAAGGAAGGGAGTCTTGCTTGGCTTGCAATCTTTCATGTTGAACTTTTTCAGAAAATATAAGGCATACTTGGACTGATGTACTTTTATTCCATGTTGGGATTGAGAAATTTCGAGACCTAAGAATTGGCTCAACAATCCCAAATCTGTCATAGAAAATGCATGGTTCATTGCATCCTTCAAGGAGGCAATCTCTTTCTTTGAACTTATTGTAATCAGAAGGTCATCCACATATAAGACAATAATATTCAAAGAAACATGAATCAGCTTCAAATAGACATTAGGATCATACTTGCATTGAACAAAACTCAATGACAGTAGAAAGCCATCAATCTTGGCATACCAAGCCCTAGGGGCTTGCTTGAGCCCATACAATGATTTCTTTAACTTGCACACTAAATATGTATTAGAAAGAAACCCTTCAAGTTTCTGCATTTAAATCTCTTTATTGAGATATCCATCTAGGAAAGCACACTTCACATCCATGTGATGTACCTCTCACTGCTTCGAAGCTGCAGTGGCTAACACTAGCCTTATGTAGTCCATCTTTGACACTGGTGCAAAGGTTTCATTGTAGTCAATACCATGTACTTGTGAGTAGTCCTTGGCTACCAATATTTCCTTATATTTCAAAGGTGAACCATCATCATCAAACTTGGTCTTGAAAACCCACTTACATTGAACTAGCTTCCTCCTAAGGGGAAGATCAACCAGTTCCCAAGTGTTGTTCTTCTGGAGCGAGCTGAATTCTTCTTTCATGGATGTTTGACATATTGGATCATCTCCTGCATATTCATATGTCTATAGATATTATTCAACCATAAGATAGCACTTCTCAACAAATAGAGGATCTTTCACACAAAGGGCACTCTCAAACTGAGATCTAGTCCTCCTAGTGTCACTAGGATTTCCAGCTAGTTCCCCAGTTGCATGAATGGTCTTTGCTGCCCATTTTGGTATTGTAGGACTATTAGTATATGAAATCAAATCATCATTATTAGACATATCAGAATCAACAAACTCATTTGTCTCTCCACTTACAATCAATGGATCTAGTGGTGAAGAAGACTCTCCAACTTCAACTGCTACTAAAGGCTCTTCTTGGAACTGAACACTTCTTTCAATGAAGGATTTGTTAGTGATAAAGTTGATCAGCTTGTACCCTTTTGAATCTTTAGAATACCCAAAAAATAGACACTCTTGGCTTTGGGGCTGCAAATCCTTCCTCTTTTCAGTTGGAATTCTAGCCCAAGCCTTTGAGCCAAAAATCCTGAAATGGGTCACATCTATCTTGTGCCCACTCCAAGCTTTGAAAGGAGTCATACCATCAATATTCTTATGAGGCACCCTATTCTGGATGTAGGATGCACAGTTTATAGCCTCGGCCCAAAACTTTGGTGGCAAAGTCTTAGCCTCCATCATGCAGGCTTCCATCTCCTTCAATGACCTGTTATTTTTCTCAGCAACACCATTTTTCTGTGGTGTGTAAGGGATCAAATGCTGCATATGAATACCTACATATTTAAAATACTGAATGTACTCATACTTGACATACTCACCACCATTATTAGATCTGAGGATCTTGAGTTTTCTCCCAGACTAGTTTTCAACCAAGGCTTTAAAGACTTTGAAGAGGTCAAAAAATTTAGACTTATGCTTTAGGAAGTGAACCCAAAAATACCTGGAAAAGTCATCTATGAAGGTCAATGCATATTTGTCTTGAATCATGGACATGTGAGGGAATGGACCAGTAATTTCACTATGGATAAACTCAAGAGGTGCAGAGGTTCTCTCATGACTAGCTCTTTAATAGTTGTGCTCTGGGTGTTTTTCTTAGGATACAACCGTGATAGACTCCCTTAGAAAACTTGATCTTTGGTAGCCCTATGACCATATATTTTTCACTCAAATTAGAAAGATACTTTTAGTTAATATGGCCAAATATTTCATGCCAAAGCTTTCTTGCCTCATTAGCATGAATCTAAAGAACAGAGGGGTTTGAGTAGGGTAGAAAACGGGAAAACATGTATACCTTCGAAGTGTGATCAACAACACCTTTTTATATGACTTTACCATTCAAAATATCACTAATTTCAACATCATCAGGGGAGAAGATTTCCTTCAATACCCAGTGTGAGTTATCTGATACACTAACAAGAGATTAGAGGCAAGACCTAAGACATACAACACATTATTGAACTTAACATGGTCAAGATCAATCCTTCCCTTCCCCAAATTGTTAGTGAGAGAGTCATCTCCCAAAACTATTGGTGGACCTTTCGACATGTCAAGAGAGGAGAATGCCTCTTTTTTCAAAACCATATGTCTAGAAGCTTCAAATTCTATGATGAAGCTAGGTGAGCTTGATGTTCCAGCAACCAAGGGATGTACTCTCTCTCTGTCCTCTGAATTTGATCCTCCTTCCCTCTTCTTTGAGCAATAAGGAAGGGAGATGTTATTCTTCTCTAGGAGTTGGGTCAACATGTCAATTTGCTTATTCATACAAGATCTCTCAAGATGATAGCCCTTACTGCAGTATGCACACTTGCTCATTTATCCTTTGTTCTTCTTCTTCTGGGATTTCTTCTTGGAACCTTGGGGCTCCTCTTGAGACTTGTTCTTGTCTCTCTTCAGGTGTATTTTTAGTTTTTTTCTTTCTTTTTGAATCCACCCTTGAATCTCCAGCAACCAAAGCTTTTTCTTTGGAAGGTTTGATGGTGCCCATCATCACCAACTTATCTTGTTCTTGTGTGAGCGATTCCATGAACTCTGCAAGCTTAGGCATCTTCCAGGATTGAGCTGTCATCTTGGTGCAATGGAAGGTCGAAACAAACATTGAATAGTTAGGTCCAATCTTAGAGAGTATCGCCAAAACTACTTGCTCTTCCTTATTTTCAATCCCACGATGTTTTAGTTGCAAAACAAGCACTTTAAACTTGGAAAAATAGAGTTGTAAGGATTTGAAGCTACTAGGACTCAATGAGATCAACTCATTCTTGATTTGATGTCCTCTCATCTCATTTTTCTTCCCAAAAATCTCTACAAGCTTCTCCCACACTTCAGTAGGTGATGTCAACCCATCAAGATGGAAGAGGAGGTCTCTTGAAATGCTTAGACACAAAAGACCATAGTCCTCATCCCTCCTGTTGTGCCATTTGATTTTCTTTGAAGCTACATTGGGATTTTCCTCACTTTCCATAGTCACCCTGTAGAGACCTTTCGCTCTCAACAATATCTCCATCTCAGTTTTCCACTCAAAGAAATTGAATGGAGTCAAGATGATCTTCTGAGATTGGTCCATAGCTCAAAAATTGTTCCCTTCAGTCAGCAGAATATGCTCCCAGTCAAGATGTAGAACCTACAATAGCAATATGGAAGGATAGAAACCAATCTACAAAGGCTCTGATACCATGTGGAAATTGAACCAAAGAGGTAGAAAAATTACACTCACAAAATTGCTAATCAAACATGCAAAATTTACACCAAAGGAGACTGAAATTGGAGCATAACACTAATCTATATTGATCAGTAAGTGTAAAATAACCAACCTTATGAAGTAATAGGTTGTTGCAATATATAATTACATGAGAGAATTCGAATGCATGGGGATGCCATTCAAAAAGGTGAAAAAGAAGGCTTACTAAATCTAGTCAAATCCCCCATAGGTGCATAAAGTAGTTTCCAAATCCACCAAGATGCTCATGAATTGGCTAATTCAAGTAGGAAATATAAATAGGGATGGAAATACAACTCATACATGCTTTTATTAGGATAAAAGGAGGGAGGATGATGTGGGAAAAAAACAAATCAACTACACCTAGTCTAGATAAAACAGGCAGCGTTTCAGAAAAAGTAGATATGCACTTTGGAGGATCTAGAATAAAGAAGACATGCTAAAATGGGTTTCCAGGAGGTTTCCCAAGCACTCCATGATTCAATTTTAGCATGTGTTGACTTCTAGGACATGTAGAAGGCAACTAGCATAGAGTGGAATCTAGGAAACTAGGTAATAAGACAAAAATGATTTAATTAATATCTAAGGTAGGTAACTATGGGTTGATTATTCTAACAATTTTTTGGTCTCTCTCCATAATCCATCAAAAAAAGGAGGCTAGGATAACTCTCCATTGAAGGGCGCATCTTTCTGTTGAAGCAGAATTTGACTATGGGCATTTTTAGTTTTTGTTGTGGGAAATTAGGGATTTTTACAGAAGTGGATTTTTTAGTGATCCCAACATATGATTTCTCTCCTAATCAAAATTGAATTTTAGAGACCAATTTTGAATTTTTTGGTTAAGTAAAACTCTAGGAAATTCAAACCCTAGTTTGACCATGGGCTTTAAAAAGCCCTAAAATACTAAAACTGGTAGTTTTGGTACATTCGCTATATATCGGGATTGAAGAAGTCTCAGGGGCCAAAATTTTCACAAGATGAATAAAATATTGATGTACCCTATATAAAAGTTTCATACTCAAATTCTCTATATTCTGGGAGATAGGATTCCTCCAAATCAGGGTTCCAACCCCTTCCAGGATTCATCCCTAAGCAAGACACCTAGGGAGAATTGATACATGTCGGGAAACGGAGGTCCAAATGAAATTTCACAATATGTTCCAAATAGGGCACGTATTTTAATTTTCGTGGGAAACATTTTAGACCATAATAATTAAATAGTGACATGTGGAAGTCCATAGAAATTTTCTATGCTAAACAGTCCTAAAACAAGTCACCTTGGGAAAACGCTCATAAGTCCCAATTGGAGAAACCAATTCTACTCAAAACTATGGTTTTCGAAAGAGGACGGGAGAGACTACCATAGTGCATATTTTACAATACATAAGAGTAGTAATTTCAGAGATACCGTAGAAACCATATCTTTCATTTTTGCAGAGGAAATTGGAAAACTAGGCCTTCTTGTTCTGGGAGCTTCCCTCCACTGTTTTCAGAAAAAGGAGTACATTGGATAGCTCACCTTGAGGAGGTGCATATTTATATCCAATTAGATCAGAAAATATTCCAAGTTTTGAAAATTAGGTTTTCTTTGACAAACTCTAAATCATCCAGCTCCGGAACCAGGACGAACACCCCAAATCGGTAAGATCTAATCTTTTGCTATTTAATTTTGAGGTTCTTGTTTCAAAATGACTAATCACACTTTCTTGATGACAAGCTTGCTGAAACTGACAACTTTCAAGCATGGAAGTTGTTATAACTAGATGTTGTTCTTGGTTTATTTGTATTAATTTTTCAAGCATTCGTTTACTATGATTTTACATTTTAAGTTGCTTTTGAGAATTTTTGGCAATCAATACTTTTTGTTTGATTTTATGTTTTTAATGGTTTGATTATTTCATTATTTTAAGGTTTGTTCCCTGGTATTATTAGTTAACATATATATCTTTAAGCTTTCAAAACCTATAATAAATTTTATTTTAAAGTTTTAGCTTATGACTAACCCTCCTTTTTAAGCCTTGGTTAAAAAATATTCAAAAAAGGATTCATGTAGCAGCTCTATTTTTCCTGTTTTTTCATTATCATTGGGACAAGATTACAAGGTGATGGAAACAAATTATGGAAATCCAAATAGGTTTTTGTCCACAATAGACTCATTCACAAAAACCTCTCTCACTTTTTCAACAGCTGTTATCATTTGAGAGATTCGAATTCATGTTTGCTATTTTTGGGTTAATTGTCTTTAAAGATTTTGAGTTAGTATGTAAATAATTGATGTAACTATTTCAAATTTAGACCTAGAAGGTAGTTATGGAACTAATTTACCTTTGTGATGATAAAAGGAAGACAAACATACAGTTTGGGAGTTGGAATTTTGACTCAAAGAGAGGCTTTGGAGCTTTGAGATTTCAAGCTAGCACTTATAACTCTTATATAAGTTGATGACTATTATTGATTATATATAAACTGATAAGCCCTTCTACCTGTCATAGTATTTCATTTCTGATCTGGTTGATTGCTGATTATGCAATTTCATTTCTTGTTTAAAGGTTTTATTCATGTAAATGCTTGTAGCTTGTGGGTGGAATTAGTATCTCATGTGTAATGTTTATGGCTTATTGGGATGTGTTTGATCCTCAGTTTATCCAACTTGTGCATGATTCAGTTCTGTATTAGCCTGTGAATGTTTATTACCTCCTTGCTGACGAATTTTTAAACCAAAACCATGAAAAACCAATTTCATTTTGTTTTCTTTTTGAGATTGTGTTAGCTTGTTCTTGTGGTAGTCTAGGAACAATTTCTAGCACTAACATATTTGGCGCTGTTGCCGAGGACATAAATCAAGATTATCTTCCCCGAGAAGAATCATAATGACACAGATATGACTCTTGATGGCAGACAAGAGAAGGACATAGAGATAGACTGTAATCATCTGCCTGGCTACTCCATGATTAAATATTCTACTAGAAGAAGAATTTTGTTGATAGAAAAATGAAGAATCCAAATGTAAAGACCGGGCATTAGCTTGTTACTTTCCTCCATGAGGTTTTGTTCTTATTGATCAGTTCATTACTATCTTTCCCATTAATTGTCAAAAGAATTATTTTTTGTTTTGTCTATTTCGATGATCATAAACCTTCAGGTACATATCCCTCTTTGGAAGAAGAAAGTCTGCAATCTTCTTGTTTTATTGATGTTGATCCTATTCCTTCATTTGAAATACATGTGCAACATGATATACATATACCCATATCTCTTGAACCTGATTATTTTGGTCATCTTGTAGAGAATAAAGTTGATCAATTACCTTCTACCATCACTACCGAAACTTGCGAACAACTTGTTGAGCCTCATTTTCAAATCATATATTTTCAGTTTAGACTCAGACAGAAGATGTTTAAACCTCTTAGGCTTCCATATCACTTACATCCTTACCCTTCCTACTTTGTTGAATATCTTCCCCATTTTACTGGAAAAGACCATATCACAGCAGAGAAGTGTTAGTTTTTCAACATTAAGCTAGCATTATGTTAGGATCTTTACTGAGAGAACAACAACTACAGCAATAAAAAACAAGAGACAATGAGCACAGTGTTTTTCATCGGGGAAACCATAAATGGAGAAAACCCCTCAACTTCCTTCGAGATAGAATCAACACAAGATGTAAAACCCCAAAATAGTAAGATGCACTCCCGACAGCAGTAATCTTCTTCTTGTCTAGTCCCAGTGTCTTCTCCTTCCTCAACTATGCGCTACACTTGATTGTGTGAGTGATGTGTACTAAATAGAGACCCTAGCTCTCTATTTATACTAATCTCGACATGACTAAAACCCTACTAGGGCCGACCTCTACTAGGATAGTCTAATAACCCTAGTGCCCCAGAACTGCGGGGACTTTAACCCTTATACAATCGGAGGGTTACCCACTATGACTTGACATGACTTGTTTACCTTATTGATTCTCTCGATCGGAACATCGAGGCATGACAACATGACTCAATTACATAATAGATACATCCCGGAATAAACATCAGGTTACAATACATAAGATACATAGATGAATACATTCCGAAGTTACAAATACATCAACACTCCCTCTTAACTAGGAAGGTATTCTTTCAACACAATTTTCAGCATTGGTCCTCTTCTCTGTATCAACTGGATCATCTCATCATCTGCATATTGAGTCTTCTGAGTCTTCAAGTCATCTTCATTCTTTGAATATAGATCATCTCTCGATCTGGATCATCATCACTAGATCTGGATCATCATGGGACATCATCATTGGATCTGGATCATCTCTCGATTTGGATCAACATCACTGGATCTGGATCATCACTCGATATGGATCATCATCACTAGAATGGATCTGGATCATCACTGCTGGATCTATATCATCACTTGATTTGGATCTCTCGGATTCATCATAACTGGATCCAGATAATAGCTCGATCTGGATCTCATCTGGTCATCATCGTGTGTGCTATCTCATCATAGGAATTTCTACAGAGCCATCCTTCTTTCATGCTGGTTGTAGGCCTAGCCATGAGGTAAGTCTTCACCCAGCACTTACATCTAACCTACTCATCAGAAATGCATGCCCAACACTCACATATGATCATGTAGGAACCTACAATCATATCAGAAAGGTCCAGCACTCACATTCACCAGCATGATAGGACATCACATCACTAACATCTATGAAAAGGATTTAGCACTTATATCTAACCTAGAAGGAATTAAATCCTCTCACCATTGCCAGAAAGGATTTCCCTCACATCTTACATGGAAGGAACTGAATCCTCTCACCATGACAAAATGGCCCATAGTCCCAGACTAAGCTACCTGGTAATGGACCAGGTGCCTCCATTCTCCCGAAGAATGGCAGTTGCCCTTATATCTGACCTAGTAGGAAACAAGTCCTACACCCTCTCCAGAATGGCCTACACTCACATCTGACATGGAAGGAATTGAATCCTCTCACCATGACAGAATGGCCCCCAGTCCCAGACTGAGCTACCTGCTAATGGACCATGTACCTCCACTCTCCTAGAGAGTGGCAGTTTCCCTTACATCTATCCTACTCGACAGAATGGCCAGCACTCATATTTGACATGGAAGGAACTGAATCCTCTCACCATGACAGAATGGAGTAGCCCTTACATCTGACATGCTCTTCAGAATGGCTTTGGGACTCATCACTTTCCCTTGGAGGAAATGTCGATATGGAGAACACCAAGATTCTCCCTAAAGTACTCAAACTTCACTTTGGCCAATGGCTTTGCCAACACATCAGCTATCTGTTCCTTCGTTGCAACATACTGGAGCTTCACTACTCCCCTTTCCAGCATATCCTTGATATAGTGATACTTGATCTCGATGTGCTTCGACTTGTCATGGAACACTGGATTCTATGACAACTTCACACAACTTTGGTTGTCACAATGTATACAAGTAGCATCCATTTGGAGATCAAATAAATCAGACAGTAGCTTTCGTAGCCATACTGCCTCACAACTGGCTGAACAAGTTGTGACATACTCTGCTTCAGCTGTACTCAGTGCCACACAGGATTGCTTCCTGCTAAACCAAGAGATCACACCTGATCCCATATTGAAGCAACACCCTGAAGTGCTCTTCCTATCAATGGCACTACCTGCCCAATATGAATCAACATAAACCTCTAGGTTAATCTTCTGTTTCGCATTGTACTTGAGCCCATAATCAACTGTACCCATCAGGTACCTCAGAATATGCTTTACATCAATCAAGTGAACATTTCTCGGATCTATCAAGAACTGGATCAAGGTGTTCACAACAAAACAAATGTTTGGTCTCGTGTTCATCAGGTACATCAATGATCCAATCATCTGACGGTACATCGTAGCATCAAATGACTCTGATGAAGCATCACTCAATAGCTTCAGGTTCGATGCCATAGGTGTGGCGATAGTCTTGCAGTCCATCATCCCAAACCTCTTTAGGATCTCTACTACATACTTCCCTTATCTAAGGAATATTCCATCCGTAATCTGCCACACCTCCATATCTAGAAAGTAATGCATCATACCCAAGTCCTTCATCTCGAACTCGGGAGAAATATTTCTCTTTGTATCAGTAATCAACCCATCCATACATGTCACAAATAGATAATCTACATATAGTATAAGAATCACTGGGTTTCCATCTTCAACATTATAGTAAAGGTTGGAATTTGCTTTACTCTTGGTAAAGCCCAAACTGGATAGAAAGCTATCAATTCTGTTGTACCATGTCCTAGGTGCGTGTTTCAAACTGGACAGGGATTTCTTCAATATGCATACATGAGACTCCCTGTCATGTGTCTCAAAGCCGAGTGGTTGTTCTACATACACTTCCTCTTCCACTACACCATTTAAGAAAGCAGTCTTGACATCCATCTGGCGTATCTTCCATTTCATCACTGTAGCCATAGCAAGTACTGATCTGATGGAAGTGTATCTGGCTACAGGTGCAAAGGTTTCGTCATAGTCTATTCCCTCTTTCTGAGAGAAACCTTGAGGTACAAATATTGCCTTATATTTTTGAATTCTACCATCTGCAACATGTTTGATCTTGTAGATCCATTTGGAAGTTACAAGTGACTTCCCATCTGGTCTTGGGACAACATCCCAAACATCATTTTTCATGATTGATTGGTACTCTTGTATCATAAAATCCTTCCATTCTTTCCATTCTGCCACTTCTTCATAACTGGAAGGTTCTTTATCAATGAAATCACATAGTAAAGCTACAAACCCAGAACAGGATCTGGTCCTCTTTCTTTCTCTGTGATTCTCTTCTGGAGCCCCATATCTTTCCGCACCTTCAATAAGTTCTTGTACCCAAGCAGGTTTCCTCTTATGATTATTCTTCTCTAGAGGTGGATATACAGGTCTTTGTGGTTCTTCAAATTCTCGATCTTCCTCTCGAGTTTCTTCATTCATGGTTGTATCATGAATTCTGGGTGCTTCTGCTTCTTCAGGTTCTTCAGCAGGTCTCTTTCTGGATTTGTTGTAAGCTGTGTCTTTATCAAATGTCACATCCCTGTTGATGTCAATATTCTTGTATCCTGGTAAATATAATCTGTAAGCCTTCAAGCTTTTAGAGTATCCCACAAATATACCCTTCTTTCCTAAAGGATCTAATTTAGTCCTCTTCTCTTTTGGAATGTGGATGTACACAGGACAGCCGAATATTCTAAGATGGCTGACTTCTGGTTTCTTTCCAGAGAAGACTTCTTCAGGATTCTTGTTCTTGAGTACTCTATGTGGAGTATGGTTCTATACATACATCGCTGTTCTGGAAGCTTCTGCTCAAAAATGCATAGGAAGGTCTTGATCATGAAGCATTGCTTTTGCAGCTTCCATGATAGTTCTATTCTTGTGTTCCACAATCACATTCTGTTGTGGATTATAAGGAGTGGACAACTCCCTCTTAATCCCTGATTCTTTGCATATCTCTTTGAATTCATTTGAAGTGAATTATCTACCATTATTTGATCGAATGTTCTTGATATTCTTTTCAGTATGGTTCTCGATCAAGGATTTGAATTCCTTAAACTTACTGAATACTTCGTCTTTGTTCTTCATGAAGTAAACCCATGTCTTCCTAGAAAAGTCATCAATAAAAGAAACATAATATGCATACCCGCTTAGAGAGTTTGATGACATGGGACCACATACATCAGAGTGGATGATTTCCAAGATTCATTTTGCTTTGCTTTCGTTGCCTGGAAATGTCTTCTTTGTATTCTTTCCTTTCGCACATCGTTGGAGACCCCATCATGTTTTGCTTGGATTTCTAGAAGACCTTCGACAACTTTGCTTGCAATAGGTAGTGCTCTATAATGCACATGTGCAAGCCTTCTATTCCAAAGTTCACTTGGCTCTACTGTGTCATGGACCAAGGCTTTTTCTGGATGGCCCTTTAATTTGTACAATCCTCCTTCTTGTTCTCCAATCACCACCGCATCATCGATAGTCTTTCCTTTTGGCCACATGATGACTTGACCATCTATGAATGCAACCTGCATTCCTTTTGCATCTAATGATGATATGGAGAGAAGGTTCTTCTTGAGTCCTAGCACAAACAATACTTCTTTCATTATTATAGATTTTCTAGAGTCTAATTTATAGGAAGATTCCCCACTACCTTTTATTGGATATTGGTAGTCATCTCCTAGCTTTACTTTGTGAGGTGATTCATGTTCTGATAGTCTCACAAAGGATTCCTCGAATCCAATCATATGTTTGGAAGCCCCACTGTCTATAATCCAATCATCACTTCCATGAGTAATGTTACCTGTGAGAGCGGATATCAGAACATATTCATCCTTGCTTGAAGAATATTCACTTTCATATCTGGATCTCTTCCTAGATGGTTCATCATCCTCTATAGCACGAGCATGGTGTCTTTTTTTGTTGCTCTTCTTCATTATCTTCTGTTTGTTAGGACAATTCCTTGCAAAGTGTCCTGCTTCATCACATGTATAGCATATGATCCTAGATACATCTTTTCTAGTGTTATCTTTTTGAGAGTGCTTAATTCTGGAGCTATGAGGTCTTATTTTGTTTGACTTGGAGTGAGAATTGGAGTGTACCATGAGAGCTTGGTCTTCACTTCCCATCTTCTCTTCTCAAGATGCTATCCAAGCTTCTTCTTGAGAGCACTCTTCCCATAGTCTGCTAAACTTGAATAACTTCTTTCTAGCATAGATTCCTTGGATGAAAGAATCCCATGACCTAGGAAGGCCATTCAAGGTAGTCATTACAATCTCTGCATTTTCCACTTCTTCATCAACTGCTTCTAGTTGCTCTTTGATATGATAAACTCTTGTGAAGTAAGACTGGATTATTTCTGCATTATGAATATTCACATTCTTCAGTTTCTTTCTCAGGGTCATCTTCCAGTTTATGTTCTTCCCTTCAAACAATTTGGTTAGGGCATCAAACATAGCTTTAGGTGTCTTGAGAGAGGACACCTATGGGATAAGGTGATCCTTGATAGAGTTACCAATGATCCTCTTTGCCATAACAATCTTCTTCTTATGTAAGGCCTTTGCCTCATCTCCCTTTGGAACTGGAACCTCCTCATGGATGTAGGAGTCTAACTCATTTTCTTCCAGGACCAGGGAGATCCTATACTTCCAGGCTCGGAAGTTATCAGCTCCCTCAAGATTTTCATCAAGCTTGGTATGATGAGACATCTTAACTGAGAACCTCAAATGGAAATACAAAATATTTTAGATCTTGCTAGGTTCAAGATGTTGGATCTGAAACTTGAGATGAAATCTTGCAGAGCTGGCTTAGGAGCAAATTAGGGTTTTTCTTTTCCAGATTTCTGTCCACCCAAATTCCTTGAAATTTGTGCCTAACTTCAATTTTTGGGAGGAGATCAATCCAGTCCTGGGCTCATTGAAAAATTCCTCTTCTATAAAAATCCCTAATTTTTGACAGCAGTGATAGGTCCAAAACTAAAAAACCTCAGAATTGGATTCTGCTTCGACAGAAAGATGTACCCTAAGGAGGAGAGTTATTCCACCTTACTTTTGTTGAAAATCTGTGGAGGAATATCCACAAACTAGGAAGCCCTAGTTCCCACAGCTACACAGTTTCTTCTTCTCAGGTTAGCTCTGATACCATGTTAGTTTTTCAACATTAAGCTAGCATTATGTTAGGATCTTTACTGAGAGAAAAACAAGTACAACAATCAAACATAAGAGACAATGAACACATTTTTTTCATCGGGGAAACCATAAATGGAGAAAACCCCGCAACTTCCTCAGAGATAGATTCAACACAAGATGTAAAACCCCAAAACAGTAAGATGCACTCCCGACAGCAGTAATCTTCTTCTTTTCTAGCCTCGGTGTCTTCTCCTTCCTCAACTATGCGCTACACTTGAGTGTGTGAGTGATGTGTACTAAATAGAGACCCCAGCTCTCTATTTATACTAATCCCGACATGACTAAAACCCTACTAGGGCCGACCTCTACTAAGAGAGTCTAATAACCCTAGTGCCCTGGAACTGTGGGGAATTTAACCCTTAGAAAATCGGAGGGTTACCCACTATGACTTGACATGAATTGTTTACATTATTGATTCTCCAAATCGGAACATCGGGGCATGACAACATGACTCAATTACATAATAGATACATCCCAGAATAAAAATCGGGTTACAATACATAAGATACATAGATGAATACATTCTGAAGTTACAAATACATCAACAAGAAGCATTTAGGATCTTTTCATAATTTCATTGATAATTTTGAAATCATGCATGAGGATGTTGTCATGAGGTTATTTTTGAAATCTTTTGCTGAAGACGCTAGGTTCTGGTTTCGAAATTTAAAAGTTGATTCAATTGGATCGTGGGAAGAGTTACATGATGTCTTTTTGAAGTATTGGGGTAAAAATAAATCTTATGATAAATTTATTTCCGAATTTTATAGTTTTAAAAGGTAGAATGATGAGCCAATTACTAAATTTAATTGGAGGTTTCAAAGTTTTTATATCAGTATGCCTATAGAGATCAGACCTTTCGAAAAACTTGCTATGGTATATTATGTTATGACTCAATATTCAGATCTTGTATTTTTCTTGTTAGAAAGGAAATCATCATCTTTAAGACAATTGTTTGAGGATGCAAAAGGAGTGGAGGAGAACATCCGAGCTTGCAAAATGCGTCGAGATCATGCTCATGTTGAATATATACAAGCTTACGAACATGAAGAAGAAAGTAGGTATCATTCAGATTTAAGACAATTTTCTTCATCATTTTTAGATTTTCATATGAACAAGGATATCAATGATTCTTGTGTTGATTCTTCATATGAGTTTGATGAATTTTTAGATGATAATATACTTTCAGTGGATTATAGTATAAATTTCCTAGATCCTGCTATGAGATTATCATGTTATGAAGAAGAAGTTGCTGCTCTTTAACCTCTTACTACTGATATACGAAATAAGCTTCCATTCTTGACTTATGGTCACTTTCAGAATTTTACTTGTTCAAGTTTTGGTCGAGGGTTTCATTTAAAGGTCGAGAAGCAGTTTGAAGAGCCCTTGGTTTCCATTCTTGAGCCAAAGTTTAAAAAGAACAACAATGGAGAGGAAGAGAATGCTTCACTTTATGATGAATATAGTGAAGACATTGAAGTTTTAAATCGGAAATTTCATGATCAACAGAAACCAATTGTAGGTGAATTATATTCCAATCTTTTTACTAAACAAGAAAAAGTTCTGAATTGCTCTGACTCTCAAATTGATAACAACCATACTGTAGATACTTTGAATGTAATATTAAATGTGTCTAATATCCATGCCCGTGGTAACTTTGCTTCTCAAATCCATTATGAAAATATGTCAATTTTTTATGGATATAAAGAAATACTACAACCATTCTTCCAGTCCTCATTACTTAAGCAGCACTCTTTAGAAATCAGTCAACTTGAGTTAGTGGAAGATATAAAATAGTATAACCCCAACAGAGTAGAAGATTTTATATATTGTTCTCTTATTGCATTATCTCATGGAGTATTGAGAATTGAGGACACCCATTTGGATTCCTTTCATTTTGAACAACATGAAGGAATAATTTTGCATGAGTTTCATGATCCTGTAGCTTCTTAGATGGAGTTGTATTTTTCAAAGGTTTCTAATTTTCCATCTTTTGGCATACTTCCTATTTCCAGTAAGTATCAGATTCCTACAGACTCTTTATTGCATTTATCACATATTTTGTGGGTCTTCTCAAACAATAGCATGCATGGAATTATGATTCTCAGTAAAATGGTTTCTTGGCTTCACCAGAAGTATGATTACACTTGATTGGGTTGTTTCCTCCGATTAGAAGTAGGAGTAAATAGCAGAATAAGATCGCTATATGAGCATGTAGATTATTTTCAGTATGCTGTTTTGTAGAAGTATGTTGTCAATGGTCATTTCAGAGGTATGTGTTCAGAGTTTGAGAAACTTGTAGAGATTGAATAAAGAATCCATAGCCCAATGGAATTTTTGTAGAGTAATAGACAGGTTTAGTTGAGTGGGCAGAAGGCACTGATCTATAGGTTCTTGAAACATCACAAGGAGGATTTAATATTGCAGCAGGAGCCAGATGTTATAACTAGATGTTGTTCTTAGTTTATTTGTCTTATTTTTTCAAGCACTGGTTTACTATGATTTTACATTTTAAGTTGCTTTTGATAATTTTAGGCAATCGATACTTTTTGTTTGATTTTATGCTTTTAATGGTTTGATTATTTCATTATTTTAAGGTTTGTTCCTTGGGATTATTAGTTAACATATATATCTTCAAGCTTTCAAAAACTTATAATAAAGTTTATTTCAAAATTTTAGCTTATGACTAACCCTCCTTTTTAAGCCTTGGTTAAAAAATATTCAAAAAAGGATTCATGTAGCAGCTCTGTTTTTCCTTTTTTTGTCATTATCATTGGGAGCAGATTACGAGGTGATGGAAATGATTTTTGGAAAACCAAAAGAGTTTTTTTCCACAACAGACTCATTAACAAAAACCTCTCTCAGTTTTGCAACAACTATTATCATTTGAGCGATTCAAATTCATCTTTGTAGCCTATTTTTCAGGGTTTGAAAAATTTAATAATTTACTGTTTGTCACAAATTTATAGCACGGATTCCGATCCATTTAAGGAGTATTTTTAAAAAACAATAAAGGTTTGTTTTTATCATGGACTCATTTAAAAAAACCTCTCTCAGTCTTTGCACAAGTGTCCCCGATTGAGAGATATGGAGGCGTCTTTGAGACCCAAATTTTCAGAAATTCGCCAAATTTCCCCAAATCCGATTTCACTAATTTTTGGGCTAATTGTCTTTAAATATTTTGAGTTAGTATGTAACTAATTGATGTAACTATTTCAAATTTTGACCTAGAAGGTATTTATGGAACTACTTTACCTTTGTGATGATAAAAGTGTTACGGAGAGAAATTCCTATGGCTTGGGGTACCACATCAGACAGCTAGACTCCAGAAATCAATCTTCTCCAATATGCAATAGAAATAAACAATCTAACACTAAAGGATCGAACCTCGTACCTTATTCCGGATGGTT
>LPNX010812381.1:10632-25875 GCA_001517045.1 Pseudotsuga menziesii
GGAAAAAACAAGGATTGTGAATGAAATGACTACCAAAAAAATTAGCATTCTCAAAATTAAGAAAAAACAAGGATTGTGGATGAAGAGACTACCAAAAGTCTTGAAGAGTAAATTTGTGAGAAGGTTGAGTTAGCTAAAATAATAAATGCAATCTAAAATTGAACGAGGACACAATAATTGGATGGATAACATTACATTGTATCTTGAAAAAGTAGAAGGAAGCAAATATTCTAGGTCACCATAATATACTTCGAGAAGATGCGTTGCAACTCAAGGATGTACACATGAAATATGACGGTATTATCTCAAAAGAAAGTAATAAAATATAAAACATAGGATAGATGATCCCATTATCTCTAGAAAGAAGATTGATGATACAAGTGTGAATAATGAAGGGAAACCAGCAATGGCGAAACCATATTGACACCCTCATTATTGAGAAAAACAAGAACATCCACATCTGACATTAGCAAGGAATAAGAGGAAATATTCAACCATATTCATGGAATTGGACATCATGACTCCATTACTCAAAAATATATTATCAAAGATAAAAAAACCAAAACAAATTGGAGAAGCCACAACAACAACACATGGAATGTGACAGCTAGCTATCAACGATTAAGACCAAATAAAATCAAATTTAGATGGATGTATAATCATCAATGGAAAAGAAAGTGGGAACATAAGAAAATCCTATTACTTGATTTCATTACATATACATCCCTTAACTACAAGGAATTAAGCGCAAAGATTTTTGAAGGAGGGTAATATGATATTATCCAAGGGGGGCATATATGGGAGTAAAAGTATATGATATGACCCTTAACTACTAGGAATTAAGGGCAAAGATTCTTGAAGGAGGGTAATGTGATATCATCCAAGGGGGCACATATGGGAGTAAAAGTATATGATACAACTCTTAACTACTAAGAATTAAGGGCAAAGATTCTTGAAGGAGGGTAATGTGATATTATCCAAGGGGGCACATATGGGAGTAAAAGTATATGATACGACCCCAAGGGGAAAATATTTGGGGTTAAATGTATGCAAATGTATATTTGGTAGGTTCAACCTAAAAAGGGGCCATGTGTGCAATGAGTTGGAATACATATATAATTTATATAGAAAACATGTAGCCATTGCTAAAGGGACATATGATTTGGACCATAGTTTTAAAAATTAGAATCGGACTTGGAATCAGTCGAGGGTTAACTCCAAATCAGAATTAAAATCGATAACGAATTGGTCCTAAATTGCTTGAGTTGAATTTAATGAATCAATTTGCTAAGAACACATAAAATAATTAAATTTTAAAGAAAAAACAACCTTTTTAAGATCATAATCCATGATTCCAAAGAAGTAGCACACAATCCAAGTTTGAACTTTCCACTGCCCACAGAGCACACAGTCCACTATCCATAATCACAAACTCCACACTCCAATGTCCACAGGCTACAAGTTACAATAACTCCAAGTTTGTCCATACAGTCCACTCACATTGCTGACTGTTGAAGGCTCCACGAGTCAACTCCACACGGTTTGCAACTTTGCAAGTTTGCACAATCAACCACTCCCACAACTGGTCTCACGAGCACAATCCACTCCATAGCCTGCAACTTTCAAAGTTCACTACACCAGTGTTCACACTTCACGTTCACGACTCTGTTCATTTGATAAATCAAAATGTTTAAACATGAAAGTGAAATGTTGTATGTTGTATAATTAAATAAAGGGGGGCAGGTTAGTTAGGTTGACTTAGGTTTGGGTTAGAGAGGGTTAGGCTAGGTAAAAAACCAACCTACCATTGTTAAAACATTTAAACAAGTTCGTACGTCCCGCAAAAATTCGCAGAAAAATCGACCCAATTTTTTTTTTAATGTAAATTGATCGATTCGATCGGTTTGGTATCGAACTGACCGACCAATCTGAACTAGAAACCGATTTGACTAAGCCAGCTAATAAAGCGGTCAACCAGTCGATTTCGATTCATATAAGACCAATTTTTAAAACTATGATTTGGATATTTGAATATAATAGGGTATTTGGAGGAGGTTCTCCTATTCTTCAAGTATTTATTGTGTAACTCTTCTCTGTTTTCTATCTTGGAGTTGTGATTCATGTTTACATTTGTTGTACATCTTCAAGGTTTGTTACATAACACAAGGTGAGCCTAAAACTTAAACTAGAGAAACATTAGGCACAAAATGAAACAAAAATCACTCAAATTCACATAAGAGAACCTTAATGAATGAGCTATTGGACCCTAAATCCAACTTGAGGGAGACTATGTAGGGGAAATAGTGGTATGTAATAAAGGGGGGTGGGTTAGTTAGGTTGACTTAGGTTTGGGTTAGAGAGGGTTAGGCTAGGTAAAAACCCAACTTACCATCGTTAAAACATTTAAACAAGTTCGTACGTCTCGCAATTTTTTTTAGCAAAATCGACCTGATTTTTACGTAAATCAGCCGATTCGACTAGTTCAGTACCGATTCGGTCGGCTGATCCAAACTAGAAACTAATTTGACTCGGTCAACTAATAAACCGGTCAATTGGTCGATTTCAATTCAGATTAGACCGATCTTTAGAACTATGATTTGGATATATGAATATAACGGGGTATTTGGAGGAGGTCCTGCTATTCTTCAAGGATTTATTGTGTAACTCTTCTCTCTTTTCTATCTTGGAGTTGTCATCCATGTTTACATTTGTTGTACATCTTCAGGATTTGTTACATAACACAAGGTGATCTTAAAACTAACTAGAGAAAAATCGGGCATAAAATGACACAAAAATCATTCAATTTCCCTTAAGAGAACCTTAATGAACGAGCTATTGGAGGAATTGCACCCTAAATCCAACTTGAGGGAGATTATTGGAGGAATTGCACCCTAAATCCAACTTGAAGGAGATTATGTAGGGGAAATAGTGGTATGTAATTTCTTAGTGAATTTATGTGGTTAAATGCATTAGAGCTAGGATATGAACCTAGGCCTATAGGTTATGGGCACACTATGCTTTTTCTACACCACTTAATGTCATTTAAATTATATAATATGCTTTAAAGAAACACACTTTTTTCAATAATATAATAAAAATGAAACATAAAAGTAAAAATGTAATCCAATCAAGGGGGAAAATAAATTTGAAACATGTTGCAAATGATTATCATATCAAACAATGCAATCTTGAATTATGTCTACTCATTTAAAAATAAGTGAACCAACCATTAACCTCAAAAGTGGCCCATAGTTTACTCATATAGCCAATGTGTTGTTATAGGAATGGAGTTTCCATAATATGGACATGGTTAGCTTTTTCCACCTTCAATATCATTGGTTCACATCTCTCAACTTTGATTTCTAAAAGTTGTATAAAAGTTGCTAGTGCCAAATGATTATACTCGCAAGATAATGTATATGTGAGATTCTGTGGATCAATCTACATGAGGACTTAGAATCTAATTGAGAAGCACTAGAATGCAAAATCCAGACAAGAGAAGAGGATATGCAAGCAATGCCATTCACTTTAACTTGTTTGAATTTATTACATCCCAAGATGAAAGAAAAATACAAAAGAACAACTAAGTTAGGGTTAATTGTATGCATTAGCATGAGAGCTTGTGTAACTCAAGCCAAATTTATTACATCAAAAGATGAAAGAAAAATACAAAAGAACAACTAAGTTAGGGTTAATTGTATGCATTAGCATGAGAGCTTGTGTAACTCAAGCCAAATTTATTACATCAAAAGATGAAAGAAAAATACAAAAGAACAACTAAGTTAGGGTTAATTGTATGCATTAGCATGAGAGCTTGTGTAACTCAATCCAACAAATTTCCTAGATAGCCAAGTGCATCCTCATAAGAAAAGTAAGGTGCACTTGTCCCTAAAAAAGGGGAAAAAGCAAGTATGAGAGATTTTATTCCTAGAAATAAAGAGTAGGAGTTTTTTTATCCCTATAAATTAGAAAGAAAAGAAAACAACCGTGCTTTTACCAAGTAAGAGCACCTTTGACCATGCAAGTCCACCTTTGTCCTTAGAAAATAGGAACATGAGGTCAAGTGGGCGAGTAAATAATGCATGTACACGAACACATCCCCTTAAGCCTAACTTAGGTGAGTATGATGCAAGAAATAGGGTATCGAGAATATTAATCCATGTTAGGTATCCAAGTACAAAAAATTAAGGGAAAACCCAGTGGGAAGAAACTTCCCCTCAAAGAGGATAGTGTTGAGTAGACTAAGCAACTTGCTTTGTTGTGTAAGTCTCCTCCAGTCCCATGTGAACTTGTAACTCTGTGAACTTCCACTCTATGAAGGATTTGGTGAAGATGCCTGCAATATGTTTTGTGGATGGATGATATTGCAGATCAATGACCCGATCATGAATAAAATCCCATATGCAATGCATGTGAATCTTAATGTGCTTGCGCCTATGTTGGCGAATTTACTCCGTAGAGATTTGGATAGTACTTAGATTGTCAACAAAATATGATAATAGGATGGTGATATTGAATACCAAACTCAATTAAAATACGTTGCAACCAAATGTCACGTGTTGCTGCATTCACTGCACCTCTATACTCTACCTTAGTAGTTGAGAAAGAAATGGCTAACTACTTCTTATTCGACCAATAAATAGGACCTAAACCAAAATTCAATACATAACTAGAAGTCGACTTGCTACCTGTCTCGTCACCAACCCAATCAGAGTTTGTGTACTCAACTTGATCAAGATGGAACTTTGTTGCATCGTGTATCGTAGATCAAGATGGAACATAATGGGGAATCCTCTATGCAACCTTCTAATGCAGTTCATGAAATTCCTCCATGAATCTAGTCTAAGAGATGTCGAGTCTAGTGTGGGTGATAGAGAAAGATCCCAACCACCTATCTGTACTGTGTACTATCAACTAAGGGTTTGAAACCACCATCCTCAAGCTTGACCATTTAAAGAAAAGGTATTTGTAATTAGACAAGATATGGGTCCTGGATATACCATTGTGGTTGTTCCTTGTAGATTTTCTCTTCAAGATCTCTGTGAAGAAATGCACTCTTCACATCCTATGATGAACTTCCCAAGGTTGAGCTGCAACAATGGTGAGCACAATTTGAACGGAATCCATCTTTGAAACAAGTGCAAAGGTCTCATTGTAGTCTATGACTTGTACCTTTGAGAATCCTTTTTGTATGACTTGTGCTTTATACTTACTTACAAGTCCATCTGCTACTATATTTGTTCGATAAATCCACTTGCACTGAACAAGTTTCCTACCAAGGGGTAGGGGAACCAAATCCCATGTTTGATTCTTCATTAGACTGATACTCCTTATCCATGCCAACATCAAAATATGGAATTCATACAACTTCTGTATATGACCAAGGATCTGTAGAAATAACCATGTAATAATGGATTGGCATCAAGGGCTCTGTAGCAATGAGTGCTTGAGGAGCACCTTGAGAGTATGAGTGAGTCCTTTGTGTGCTATTGGATCTCCAACTAGATCACCTGCAACTTGAAGAGTTTGTTGTTCCCAAAGTGGTATGGATGTTGGATATGCAACAATTTATTCATAAATTTCAACAACTTCTTCTTCTTTATTTGTATATGAAATATCCTATGAGGAAATCGAAGACGCATCAGTGAGATATGTCAACAAGAGTTAGATCTGTAGTAGGTTCTTCCTTAGTTGCATGCAAGGGGTCCTCTTTAAATATGAAACCCATTTCAATGAAAATATTTTTAGTGAAATGGTTTAGAAGTTTTCACCCCTTAACACCATCATGATATCCCACAAAGATGCACTCTTGGATTTGGGTTTCCAATGCCCTCCTCTTTTTTGAAGGAATGTGTGCTCATGCACAAGATACAAACACTTTAAAGTGCTTGACTTATAGTTTTTGACCACTCCAAGATTCGAATGGAGTGATTTCCTTCAATGCTTTTTGAGGGACTTGGTTCTAGATGTAGGCAACACAGTTGATAACTTATTCCCAAAACATTGGAGCAAGGGACTTGGACTGCAACATGCAATTAACCATCTCCTTTAAGGATATGTTCTCCCTTTCTACAACTTCATTCTATCGTGGAGTGTATGGAATTGTATGCTGTAGCTCAATAACTACTAATGCACACAAATGCATGACATATTTGTTCACATACCCCCCTCCCCACATTGTCTATATGTAGGATCTTGATTCACTTTCTTGACTACTTCTTTGCAAGAGATTTGAAGTCTCTAAAACACTCAAAAAACTTTTATTTATTCTCAAGGAAGTATACCCAGGTGTACCTTGATTAGGCATCAATGAAATCCAAAGCATACTTGGCCATGCTCTCGGAAGGGTGAGGAAATGGAATTGTGATATCATTGTGAACAAGCTCAATAGACGATGAGGTTCTCAATGCCTTTCCTTCATCAAAATTTTCTTCTGGATGCTTTCCAAGAAGGCATCATTGACAGACATCATCAAAATAAATTTCTAGTAGACCTATCACCATGCCCTGCTTGTTGAGGTACCGGAAATAGTGGCAGTTACGATGACCAAAAATTTAATTCCACTATATGCTTACTTCATCACAATGTGTTATAAGTAAAATAAAATGATATTTTGGAATGAAATTGTAAAAGATATACAACTTGGACTAGTGATCTACTTGCCCAACTACAACTATTGCTCCATCAATTATTTATGAATTGAATACTGAATCATGTATGAACTCCACTCACTTGTTGATACCTGAATGGGTGATCAATATATGGAAACGCTATTGATGGACAAAGAAGGTGCACACAATACATTTTGAAATTCTCATGACGTAAATCAATTGTTCATTTTCCACATACTTGAAGTATTAGTGTATAATTTCCCATTAATATGGTAGGGATGTTACATAGCTCCAAAGAAGTAAATATTTCCTTTGATGAGGCCATATGGTTCGATGCTCCCGAATCAAGAACCCATGAAGATAATGAGAAAGAGAACAACATGTGCATGCGATGTTTTCTTGCCTCTTCCTTTGTCATCTTGTGGACTTTCATATTTTTTAGCTATTGTGTTCTTGATATTCTCAGGTACCTTCAGACTGTTCTGCTCAAGAATATGGATAATCTAATGCATCTACTCCCTACGTGTGTATGTTATTTATGGTTGGGTTTCTTGTAGTAAGTGCATATCATCTTATCCTTCTTAGTCTTCCCAACGTTAGAGTTGGGGGTCTCTTGTGTAGATCTTGGATTCTGCT
This sequence comes from Pseudotsuga menziesii, assembly GCA_001517045.1. Lineage (NCBI taxonomy): Eukaryota > Viridiplantae > Streptophyta > Pinopsida > Pinales > Pinaceae > Pseudotsuga > Pseudotsuga menziesii. Next base: position 17,880 of record LPNX010812381.1, read on the forward strand.
CCTTCTGTTCTTGGGTTTTCTTGCCACTATTTTGTTGTTTCGTATCTATGCCACATAATTCGAGTTGTAGTAGAAGTAATTTTAATTTTGTGCTGAAATCTCGGATTGTGTCAAAGGTTCTCATGTTCGAATTGATGAGCTCAATCTCCAACTAATCTCCTCTCATCACATCATGTTTCCTGAAGAGTCCTTCTAGCTTAGTCCAAACTACATTGGGTGTAGCTATAGATGTAATGTGGAATAATAGGTCAATATAAATAGATATGCCTAACACTCCATATGATTGATCCATTCGATTATACCACTTCTTTTTCAAAACAGATTTATCTCAATCCCCATAGTGATTTTGTATAGCCCTTTACTCCACAAGAGACTCGCCACCTACAACTTCCATTTATTACTGTTGAATGGTGTGAGGATTATTTGACCCATCTTGTTTAGTGCTCTCCAATATGTGTCTACTTGCAAATTTGTATACTAATCCTTTAGATTCACCAAAGCTTTTATACCATGTGAGATTCAATGGATCAACATGCAAGAGTATATAGAATCTAGTTGAGAAGCAATAGAATTAATAGCCGAGACGATTTCATAGGGTATTTTTTAGGAGCAAATTGTAGCCAACAAGCCAAATTTTAGGATATCTTTTAGCGTATGAGAATATTTTATAATATTTAAATATATTATATTTCTCCTTATCTCAAAACCTTAATACTATAATTGGGTATAAATAGTCAAAACATAAAAATTGGGAATCATATTTATCTATTTTTTTTTGGGTTGAACAAAGTAGACGCAAAATCAAAAGGAAATGACAAAGTGAAACACACGAAGTTTTGAAAAAGTGGTTTATTAATAACAACATAGAGCATATCTTGCTACTTTTGACTCCCTTTTTGAGACACATCCCTAGCGTTAACTCCACCCCTATAGGAGAAAAGTGCTTTTTTTAATGCCTTGGTATTATTTTGGTACTGGTTAATGGATAACTTATTCATCCCATGAACTTGTTTGAAGATATATGTGGTTGGTATATCATAATGTAGGGCATGACTTGCTATAATGAGTCAACTATTGACGTTTATTTGTACTTTTGTATATTTCCACATGGACACTCTTTGCTACTAGTCCATCATGGACATATGAGACATGTACGCATCATCCAACCCTTATATTAGAGGTTATCAACTAGATTACACTTCTTCAGTGTCATTTTTTAGTGCTTCATGGTGGTTAAATGGGTGGTATGCAATAGCTTGAGTTGTACTTGGTATATTTCTATTTCGAGGACATTTTGGATACCCATTTGGCCGTTTATCTAAATATGTGTCATCCAATAATTGACTGCTGCCACATATCAATCAATGTGAAAAAGGTGGTGGGGTTTTTGTTAGTGACTATACTACAATTTTTCATGAACATACTTTATGGACCAAAAATCAGTATTTTTACGATTTGAGAGGTTTTGAAATCCTCTTGGAAGAAGACATTCATCCTAGTTACTTACATGTCAAGACACCCTCACCAATAGGGCAAGATCTGGATAAAAAATTGCACTCCGTTAGTGGCTAGCATGTAAAATTTCATGTACGTGCATGGAAAGATTTCAGTTGGCATTTTGACAACATTTTGGCATCATTTGGATAATGTTGGATCCTATTACACATATCCAACATTAGATGGGTGGACATTGGCATCCTACACAGTTTTCCAAGCATGGAGGATTAAAACATGCCTATTTCTACTCAATTTGGATTAATTATGGCTAAGACTATGGTTTTAAATAAAAAACTTCCTAAGTCTCGCTTAATTAATTAATAAAAATTAAAAAAATACACTAGAGCTTCTAATTCCATTTTTTAATTATTTGGGAAAATTAGGCTACTCTTGCAAGTGAGGGAGAGTTTGCCAAATTTTTTTTTCCTAAGCAATTTTAATTAAAAATGAGCATGGCACATATGTGGAGGCAAAAATATATTATTTTATCTCAATAACACAAGAAAAAATTAAATCAAGGGTTGAGATTAAAATGTCAACAGAAGATTAAGTCCCATCAGTTGATTAAAAAACTAAAACACATGGATCAAAAGCCTTTTGAGGAAAAATGACTTGGTAAAAGAGCTAAAACAATAAAACCCATGATATTTGAAAAACGTTTTGGCCTTTTACCCTTGGTATTTGTTCTAGCCCTTGAAATTTGGCATGGACCCATCTTATTTGAAAATTTTTATTGTTTTTCTCCTTAATGAGTGAATGTTTCATAAATATTTTGATATTTTTGTAATTTGAGAATAGATCTAATCCCTTGAGAGCTAGATCTTTTAGAGATCATCAAATTTGGAAATTATTTTATGTTATTGCTTTTGACTCTTCAAAAGCTTAAGGTTCCCTCTTTGTGCTATAAAAGGAAAGGTATTAGCCTTAGCAATGGAAGAAAATATACTCATTTTTTTTCTAGCACTTTAGTTGTCTTGGTTATTCAATTTCTACTTGTGGATCTTCGAAGGAGATTTTGCAGAGTTTTTTGAAGAATTCATAAGGAATTGAGGTAAATATCTATTTATTTAGTTTATGTTGATTAAAGTAAATCTCTATTTATTTACTTTATTCATTTCCTATTTTGAAGCAAAAGGGGACAAATTTTCATGATCGCCAAGGACAAAGTCCAGTGTTCTTGCTACTGTTTTTATAGTCTAATCTTTAAATATAAATCTTAAAATTGCATATCCAAACCCCGGGTTTAAAATGTATTAAAATGCATATCGATGCAGTTAGATTTTGTTTACATTTTCTCTAATAATGAGGATACAAACCTATATTTCAGGTTTGAGTCATTTCCCTCATCATTTGAATAAATTAAACCTGTTGTAACATGAATGTTTAGGAAAAGAAGGGAATAATGAAAATAAGTTCTAGATCTGAGAATGGTTGATCATATTGAAAGGCAGGTGAACGCTTTCATTCAACGCCGTCTACTGCTTTTCTTTTGATCATGCTCAATACTGCGTTTCTTCTTTGTTATTGCCAAACAACAATCTAAATGACTAGGTTGTTTCCTCAGTAAGTCGAATAACTATCTATATATGTCAATAGTGGTGTTATACCACTTTGATTAGTTCCAAGTTCAATTTTAACTTATTAATAGTGCTCGACCATTGGTTGGTTCAGTGACCAAAGGTACTGATAAGTTACGTTGCAATAGCAATGTAAGGGAATAAAGAAGAAGATCGTAATGCGAGATTCAACAAGTTTCCTTTTTCCAATAGCATTGGGAGGAGGAGGGTAGTGAGCGAATATCTTTTTGATAGTATTGAATTGGGTAGGGTAGGCAATGTTCATTCCTATAAAATAGGAGAGAGGGTTTAAGAAAATACATTATTAGTTGGAACTACCTTACTTAATAGGTGTGTACCTTTTCAGTTTGTTTTCGATGCCCAAGCAAGTCTCTCTCTTTCTATAGCAACTTCGGTTATGATCTTTAGTTTTTTTCTAAGTTTGAAACTTTAAATAAAGAGGTGGGTGTGATAAATAACGCTCTTAGACATTGGATTTTGAACAGATATAGTTGAGGGCAGTTAGTTAACTTCAAACTTCAGATTTACCCACCTTACAGTGACGGTGAAAAAATACCTAGGGCACCGGATGAACTAAACTCCTTGCCTGGATTGATATATTACGTTTTAAGATCTATCGTGAGGAGCTGTCTTGCGAAATATCCACTACGGTTTACATATCATTTCTAGAATTTACATAGGAGGGGAGCCAATAGAATGGGCCGATATTATTCAAGAAAACGAATCCACTTACATATCATTTCTAGAATTTACATAGGAGGGGAGCCAATAGAATCTGGATCCACTTATGCTGCCGATTCTGTCTTTTCTATCTATAATGATGCATGTTGGTGTTGTTTCAAATTGAACTTCTTTTCTTGTCGATGCACCTTATATAGTGCACAAATCAGCTGCATCAACTATCATCGTTTACTTATTTGGTGGGGGCCCTTTGTCGGATGGGCGATAAATTCCTTTGCCTCTGCTTTCGTTGTGAGGTAAACTGCCTTTGCCTCTGCTTTCGTTGTGAGGTAAACTGCCTTTGCCTCTTAATTATGTAAGTGTTTTCATGCTTGACCACCTACTCTTCTTGTCGTTGTGGAATTCGCTTAGTGCCCTATGCCCCTTTACAATTTCAATTCATTAACGTAACAACCTCCTGATGTAGCATTCAACGTGAATAACTGGTTTTGTGCAAACCTATTTGATAACAACTACATTTCTTCTTGGAACCAAGTGATTTGATTGATTTGTCTTTTTTTAATCTTCCGTATTTTGATATTATTTGTTTGTTACGTTATGGTTTTAAAGAAGCAACGCCACAGCTAGCCGAATCTTATTTAAAAATAGGTGCAAAGAAGATGAATGCTCGTTGTTTGCCACTGAAGGAACCTGGCAGCTTCTCCATTCAATGCGGCCTGCTACTTTTCTTCTGATCATGTCGCCCACCTACCGTTCCTTTCGTTGTTTCCAAATATCAATCTAAAAACTTTGTTGGATTTGTTCGATTTATGAAGAATATTTAGTAGTAAGTATAGAGTCATTTTAGAAGGGGTTCTATTAAGCAATAATAATCATCCAATTTTTTGAAGTGTAATTTTATTTTAAGGTGTGATTTTCTATTTTATTTTATTTAATTATTACTTATTTTTATTTTTGGAAACGTAACAAGATAACATCTCTCCCATATTAGGTTGATAACACCTCGCTACTCGATAAAATCTCTCCCATATTAGGTTGATAGCACCTCGTTACTCGATAACATCTCTCCTATATTAGGTTGATAACACCTCGCTACTCTCGAGACAACTAAAACTACAAACATGACATTAAAAACAACTAAAACTACAAACATGATATTGCAAACTAATTTAAACAATTTGGTTAGATTTAACATGCCTCTTATAAATATATTGCAAACTTATGAAATAAAGGCTATTCCTTGTGTGCAAAATCTACAAATTCCCATTACTTTATCACTTGCTACTATAATACCAGTTGAAGTTTTACAACATTTATTTATTACATAACAAAAAAACTGATTATCGGCGCAATCAAAAGTTCAAATCTATGTTATTTCACCAAAATGAAGGATCAAAGTTCTCTTCTCCATGTATTGATATAGTCAATAGTTTATTAGTGCAATAAATTGGAGCATCACTTTCTACCCTCTCTATAGGTTCAATGGTTTTTGATTGCATCAACATATATATGTTGTTCTCTACTATTTGAGTCAGTAATGCTATACATGCTTTTGTATCACAATACAATAATACTATACATGCTTTTGTATTTCGAATAAATTGAAGAAGTATGTGAAATAAAAAGTTGTTGATTTTTTACTTATAATTTAGAGGCCGTCATAGCCGAAGATGAAGTCGTTTTTGGCAACAAGGTAATTACGCCAACAAGGTCTAACTAAGGAACATAAATCCTTCAACAGCTGAAGGAGATCTAAAAATCCTAAGATAATAAAATATCGACAAATATATAAAGTTAATGGATTCCATAATGAATAGAAATAGAGAAGCTAATAAAATATGTATATAAAGAACTCCATAATGCATATAAAAAAAAAAAAAATGCTGAGAATTTGAATTCTTGTTTGGAGGTTAATAAGACCACATCATTTGGGTTTAGAAAGCAAAAAATCTGATTCTTTAACATATTTGGATTTGCTTGTTGAATCGTTCTATAAACTAAGTAATTAAAAATGTGAACATACATACATACATACATACATATATAATTTTAAGTAGATGATGCAAGCTTGCCATTTTATTAATATTTTTTCACCAAATAAAAATCTAGATTATAAATATAAAGGTTGCTTTCCATAAAGAAATGATACAACTCTACTTCTCAAAAATCTCACTTGTATATTATTAATGCCCATACTTTAAAACCATCTTTTATGGCCATACAACTAATTTAAAAAACCAATATCCAAAATTACATACATGCTCCTTTCAATACTATCTCCTAAAAACTAGATTTAGATTAGCATTATGACTTTCCAAATCCCGACAACTTCAAACTAAACAACAAGTATTCATTAAAAAAGATTAAAACCTAGGTTCATGCTTAATCTCTTCCTTAGCTTGGATCCTTGATCATGAACTAAAATTAAACCTTCTTTTGACATTTCATCTACATTTTTGTTCCTCCCTATAGATATGATGGAAACACACATAAGGGAAGGTTGATTTTATAGAAAGACATACCTATTTTGTGTTTTTGAGTTGAGAAAAAAGCATTTATTATTTTATGTTAACAGAACATCATGTAAACCAAGGTTCATGTTTAATCTTTGGCTGTCCTTAGCTTGGATCCAATGATCATGAGCTAAAATTAAACCTTCTTTTGATATTTCACTTACATTTTTGTTCCTCTTTATATATATATGATAGAAAAACACATAAGGGAAGGTTGATTTTATAGAAAGACATACCTATTTTGTGTTTTTGAGTTGAGAAAAACATCTATTATTTTATGATAACATAACATCATATAAACATTAGTGACTTATTTTGTTTAAACATTATAAAAAACTTCTAGTAAAAAAAAATAAAATCCTTTATCATAATCCAACCTTCCTAAACTACCCTGAGTTTTTTTTATAGAAATTGTAAACATGCCAACTTTTCACTTTTGAATAGGGAGACAAGTTCATCACTCTTGTAGTGACTTTAGAAAAAAATAACACCCTTTAATATAGTATTTCATGTAACAATATGTAATTTAAATAGCTGTATAATCTTAAAATAAAAAATGTATTTGTAGGAAGTAAATGTTTTCTTTATTTAATTATGATATTATTATAATAGTATTTTTTGTTTAATACATTGTGTAGGGAATAATTTCAATGGAAAACAAAGAGAAAAGAAAGACAACGACTTTAAAAAACTTACTTTTATATTTTGATAAGGTTAAAAAACATAATTCATCTAGAGGGAGAAATGCAATTGAAGAGGAAGTTGACTTAGTTGATGTTTCTGATGCTTTTAGTCATAAAGTGGTTGATATGTCAACTACATATGTACAAGAGAATTGCATTGAAAATGAAGTAAAATTTATTAGTGATGTTGAAGGGTTGGTTGATTTAACTAAAGAATATGGAGAATTGAGATACCCTAATAAACATAAGAGAGGAATTGGTATCTTGGAAGGTCATTTCAGTTAGATGGACTTCGATACTTCCATTCATGGAGCTCTGACTTGTGAAAATGACGATGCGATTGAAGTTAAAAGTACGATTTGTAGTTGGATATATGTTAGAGATGTTAAAATACAGTTGAATAAGGATATCATTGAAAATCATTGTGGAAAAATTTATTACAAGGAAGAAGTTGATGAAAAAGTAGAAAACAAGTAAAGGTGGAGGGCTGCAAAAGAATGCAAGCATGTTGAGAATGCTGAAATGTGTAAAAAAACTTTAGAATGATCATACTTAAAAAATGAAGGGGTCACTTCATATCCCATTCAAGGAAAAACTATCAACATAATTGCAATCTAAAATAGTCCAAATGAGCACCATTTTCCATATTTTAAAACATGGAAGACCAATGGAAGATTATGTCTATTATAAGGATTTGTTAAACTTTCTTTCAATTCCCAAGTTTCCTTCATCACATTGGTCTATTAATAGTGGATGGGTGTTTTTAAAACATATGGTTGAAATGGTTAGGCAAGACTTGGGAGAAAGTATAAAGAATGCTGATTTTATTTCGTTCTCATTACATGAAGTAACCACAGTGGACACTACTAGCTTATGGGTTTGTATGAATATTTATACAGTATGAAATCATGTGAGAAATGTGCATTTTTTTGTCTCTGAGTAAAATGAAGGAGAGTGCTACTACAAAAAAATGTATAATATTGTGATAAATACTCTATGTGAGATTAGTTAATTAGATGGACTCAACATTGCTAGAAAGCTGATT
>LPNX010812381.1:26274-73652 GCA_001517045.1 Pseudotsuga menziesii
AAAGAGATGAGCTACTAGAAGCAATGAGCATTGTTTTTTCACAATTTTGGAATCATACATTGGACAAAGAACTATTTTTTTTTCTTTTTTTTTTTCTGAATTTAAAAAGAGTATGAGGATATTGATTGATTATTATTGCCGCAAACATGTCATTGAAGAACATCATATGAATGGAATCTTAGATGCTGATAAATTGCATTTACAAGCAAAGTGTTTTGTAAACACTATGATGGAGCACTTTGGAAAACTAGAAGATCCTTTGTCAAATGGGTTTATTAAAAGATTATGGACCAATTTAGATAGGAGTGATACCTTGAAGGAGCATATGTATGAATATTTTAAATTGGTTGACTTGTGCCAAACTATGATTTTGGGCTCTATAGAGGATGAAATGATTTTAAGCTTATTTTTATTTTTAAATTCCAAGTTAAGGAATAGATTGGATAATAAACTCATCTATTATGCTCATTTGTATTTATCAAATTATGATGTCAACAACTTTCCTTATGAGAGAGTATTCACACTTTGGACATGTGAATGCAATAGGAGAGGGGGAAGCAATATGGATGAATCTTTGAAATCTTTTGAGTTGGAAAATGAATTAGATGACAAATATTGTTTTGATAAATCAGGTGGTTTATCTTTGGACCATAATAGCAATTCAATTAATGAAACAAATACATGGAATTTTTAGTTATCAGTGATGAATGTGTATTCTTGAACACATTATATGAAGGATTCAATGTAGAACTCATTAGATGAAGGAAATTAGTTTTTTTTGAGAAAAAGTTTACGCCATAATTGGATTAACGTCATCATTTAAATTTCACATTTCACTTTAGCTGTATTTAAAAAAAGTGACCCATTAAAACCATGTCTGCAATATGGTATATGTACCCTCCATCTAAGTATGGATTTATTCACATTGATGAGCAGAACATTCCAAAAGAATCTGCATCATAAAAATCAAATTTAAATTTTCTACCGAGCTTGTGTTTGACAACTTAGGTTAGATTTGAGTTTGAATTTGCACACCATATTTTCTTACCTATGCATGAGACTCGCTTGTTAGTGACCTTCATGGTCTAAATGCAATTTGTATTGGTTAACTACTTTGGTATATGATTTGAGTCAGGCTGCATCATGACTCATTTGGTACCTCCTAAGTGATAATTTCATACAAGACCCACACCACCATGTTCATCCTTTCCATGGCTTGTTAAAATGTTTTCTTGAGTATGTCAAACCCTTCTCCTTATGGACATGACTCAACATAAAAAGAGTGTTGATTTGAACTACCCCCCACACCCATTAGACCAAATCCATTGATTTTAATGATTCATTGATTAAATGTTGAAAAATAGTGCATGATGCTCACAATCATAACTAACATAAAAATATCAATCCTTAATCAATTTACATGATTATGGAGTGATTCCTTTACCATTAACATTCACCTGTGCATGTCTATCTATATAAGACATGTACAAATATAGAAAACTATAGATACAAGTCAACTATTAGTAAAAGACAACCAATAAAACTTGAAATTAAGACTCAATTCCAAGGTTGATTCGAACTTGTTAAGGTTAAGCATGAACATACATGTCCAAATCATAATTAGGATAAGTTTACAATAAATGAAACACATAATGAGTGCACAATGAATAAAACACATAATTTATGCACAATCAAGGAAACAATTAATATGGATGAGTGCATAATAAATGAAACATATAATGGAAAGGTATACATAGTTAAATACCGAGGATTATAGTGCATCTAGAATCCCCTTAGTTTCTATGCAATTTTAGCCTACAAATTCAGATAAGTATAATAAAAGAATGCTCACATCCTTTTCATGTTGTTTATGATTGTAAAAGTAAAACATGAACACAAAGAGTAAGATATGAATGAAACTGATAATCATTTTGGACTTTGCAAATGGATTGGAAATGGACCTATACATTGGAGCTAAAGGGGACCTAGATATGAGATTAGTGTTTTAGAGTTCTAACGGATCTAGATGAGGTTGATTTCACATCTAATTGCTCCATATGGAGTATGTTTGGGTTGTGTTGATGATTGTTTTTGTTGTCCATGTGCCTCGAAGCTATAAGGTTTTTACTCCACAATGGGTACAATTCAATTATGTTTATACTATTTTGGTTGGTCATGGATCAAACTTGTGACTTGTCCAATTGATGAACAAAATATATGGGGATTCGTGCACAACATCCATAAGCTATCGCCCATGTGGAATAATGCTATGGTTGTGTTAAGAAGGAACTCAAAACAATGGAAAATAAGTGGATCCCATAACATATAAGTAATCTAAGACCCTAAAGTGCAAGTAAATATCTTTAAGTCATTTAAGACCCTAAAGTGCAAGTAAATATCTCTAAGTCATTTAAGACCCTAAAGTGCAAGTAAATATCTTTAAGTCATTTAAGACCCTAAAGTGCAAGTAAATATCTCTAAGTCATTTAAGACCCTAAAGTGCAAGTAAATATCTCTAAGTAATCTAAAACCCTTTAGTTTGTGAAAGTGCAAGTATCCCAATGATAATTACAAAGACTAGGGTTATACAATATCCCAAAATAGTGGATAGTTATAATGATACATGAATTAGGGTAGCTCTTATCCCAAGAATGTCATAATTTGCACAGGGAGAATGATAATCGAGGATTTGATTATAATTAAAATATTACTTAATGACATATGTTGGATACTAAGACCAAGTTAATGTATAAATAGATTAGAGAATTTTTTGTTGAAATTTGTAACTCTCTTCTCGATATTAACCTCACAATACTTAATTTATACCTAAAAGTGGAAGCCTCCTTAATTAGTTAACCAACATGTGTGTTTATATATGCCTAAATAAATCGATAAAATAATAGGTAGAAATAATGAATTGATAAAATAATAGTTCTTCTCGATATTAATCTCACAATACTTAATTTATACCTAAAAGTGCAAGGCTCTTTAATTAGTTAACCAACACAAGTGTGTTTACATATACTTAAATGAATCGATAAAAGACTAGTTATATAAATAATGAATCATTAAAAAAATAATTCTAGAAACGTGTAGTCTAAATATTCTACGTTTTCAACTTTTTTCGAGTATATTTTCTATCTTGTTTTGTTCGTCTGGTTGGAAATATGTAAAAAATGTTAGAATCACATATGTTATTTATGGAAATTGCATAATCTGGGTGTCGTGGGGTATTTGAAAGTGTTGAATCTATCTATGAATTCAAAAACACAATTTGAACACTTCCAAATTTGGATTTACCCCCAAAAATTAATGTTTTTGACTAAAACCATATGGAAAGTCCAAAATATAGAATAAATATACTACTTCGTTCTAGAAATACATATCCACGTAAATATTCTATAGTTTAGAACCATTGATTTAAAGGAACAATATATAGATTGATTAAAATAATTGTACAATATTGTTTCTACCTATACAACTCATGAAAATGGATATTTTCCAATAAATATAATTTTCAACGATAATCAAATAAATAAAATTTACTTATGTGACATAATAAAATCCAAATCCCCCCGGGTGTAGACCAATTGGAAACTGCAAGTTGTAAAGACTACAAAGGTCATAGGTTCAAACTTCAGCTTACCTGTGGTGCATGGTTGGGGGCTCTGTGGGTTCACTGGAAGGTTATAGTGGTTGTGGATGAGATTTGGCCTCATGTCACACAAGCATGATACTATCCCAACTCCACTATAATCATCCAAAAGTTTAGTCAATTCCCGCTAGCTCATTCGGTTAAGGTGTTGGTCTCGTCAGCATGGAGACCTGGGTTCAATTCCCCTTAGTGGTGAGCTAGTTGAGAGGAGACACCCAAAATCCAACTAGTTGAGGGTTGACGTGGCCTAGGTCGGGTGCGATCCTCGAATGATTTTTATGGCTTAAATTCCCTTTGTTCATGGTTTATTAGAAAAAATGCCATTCTCGCAAGTTAGGGAGATCCTAGCAAACAAAAAAAATGATCAAATCCAAATATAATCCACATATAGTTTTTTCAATTTTTTTTTTAATCATGGTAATTTTATGACATTCTTAATTAAATATTAAGAGAGTTGTTAAAAACTTTATCATGGTAATTTTAAAACATTCTTAACCAAATATCAAGAGTCATTGATGAGCTACCAGTTGACCACCCTACCAATTTTCAATGGGCATAACAAGCATCTTATATCAATTGCGAAGTTTTCCCACTTCCAACAAGTAGCATGTACAAAATCAAATCCTCAACAATCACTACTAGATCAATATAGTATTGGGATAATCATGTAACATTAAGGGTAAGTAGTCCCTTTCCTCTTTCTTAAGATTTACTTTTACACTATTTGTGGTTCAATTGACTTATTTCATTCCTACAAATTACCATTTTTATTTACCTAATTACATAATTTAACCCACCCATGTATCAATACAAGCACAATATTTCCTTTTTAGTTGAAAATAATGATGTCGAAACTTCCAACCTTTGTATATTCACCATTTGTTGTCTAGCTGCCTCATGTTGCAAAAAGAACTCGACATTATTGTCGATCTGTCACCGCTTTAATTTTGTAAACCAATCTAGCCCCTCTACACGGGACATTAACTTCCATCCCTTGGTAATAAGGTGGTTCTTCCCATGCAACAAAAGAGTAAAGATGGACAAATCAAGGGATCATTCAAGAGTAAAAGTAGGAGAAGAAAGTTCATTAGGTGATTAAAGTTGGTGTATGTGAAATTTCTAATTTAAATAAAATTACCTTTCTTCAATTTAAATCACCCACTTCCAATTATCCCCCTTTATCCAGTCCTTGGTGTTTCCTAGGTTTCTCATGCGGGTGCACTTAAATTTCCATTTTTTATCTATTTAAGTGTTTTTCTACCTATTTCATGCTCAACTTCTAATTTATGTTTATTTATTATTATAAAATAACTACACTCCATAAGCATAAACTATGTATTACTTCTTACATCATGCATACTATTTTCTCAAATATGTCCAATTGCCATGTTTAATACTAAGGGTGCCTTGTTTCATCATAATCTTCAAGTATTATATTTCCTAGCTAAAGGAATGATACTTACCATTTTGTTGACAAACTAATGGTTACTGAGGAATAAGGGTAACACATTATTACTTTCCCATCATATGGTCTTCATGAGTGATTGAATCCATGGCCCAACCCATGACATTATGAAATATTTGGATATAAGGAATGTATACTTTTCAACTTGTTCACAGGAAGAGAGCGCTAGCAGGAAAAATAATGAACACTGCTTCCCCTCTCGTAATGGAACCATGTACACCTTTTATAAAATGTCATCACTCATGTGTAGGTTGATTGGCAAGCATATTTCCCATCTCTACACAAACAGAGACCAACATGTGAAATAATCCAATAAAATAATTTAACATACTCAATGCATAACATAAAACAAATCATAATACTTGGACTCCTGTGAAGCCAATCATACGTGCTCAGAGAAAATTGACTGTGCCGCCTAGATGCTAAGCCACCTTTCCTTATCTTCTATGCCGAGGAAGCCAAGAGATAACATATGCAAAGAATCTGTAGATGGAGAAACATTCACTGCATTGTGTACATAATGGCCAACAAACAAAGCTGGGGGGGACTTGTTGAATGCGCCTTCCATGGCTCGTGCTTGGTCTCTAATCAACTTGAGAAAGCCAGGCTTAGCATTAAATCCCTTCAAATGGGTTGTGACGCCAATATAAAATGGGAGCTAGATGGACGTTGGAAAGCATGCATGCTGTTGGATGTTGGATCACCTAGGAGGGAAGATTCCACCCAAGTGCCTTGGTTAGTGAAAAAATTGGAAGTTGGGGGGCTAGGGGCATAAATTATGCCACCCTTGAGCCACCCTTGAGACCACCAAACATTGCTTATGTTCCTAGGGGACATAACTTAAAGTTTTTAAATTACCATTAACCTTGGAAATTACGACTTTTAGCTTAGATGCTTGATTTGCTAAGTTGTCTACTTCAATATTATTGCTTCTGAGGATGTGATAAAAAGAGGTTTGAACATTTACAGAAGTTTTTCAGATTCGCTCATACATCCTTCAAATTTGACTACTCCTTTGTTGTATCCATAGACCATTTTGTGTATGACTTGTCTATAATCTACCATGACTGTAACTTTGGTGATCTTGTTTTTCTTGACCAGATCCAATCCAAAGAGAAGCGCGAGCCACTCAGCTTCATTATTGGTTTTTTGTCCAAGACCGCAGGCATAATCCAAAACTATATTTCCTCCGGGATAAAAAATGATCGCACCTGCAACTGCCTCCCCAGGATTGCCTTTCGAGGCATCGTTCAAGAAGAGAGTGGCTGTGTTTTTCCTCAACCGCCAAAGAAGGAGTTCTTTTGAATTTTTCTCAATTTCCCAAGAGTGAAGCTCAGGAGTAGCTTTGGTTTGAAGAGAGTTCTGGGTCAAAATATCTTGTCACCAATTGAGTTCTTCTGGGCTAAGATCCTTGGAGTGGGGGACAAGGACATGTTTTGTATTCTTTTTTTCATTATAATATTCATAGCTTTGAAGGAAGCACGCTGAGGGTTTGCCTTTTTGTTGTAAAAAATGAGCCTATTTCTGGAAAGACAAATTTGCCATTAAACATTTTTTTGGGACGATGTTCCAAAATATGAGAAGAGCCTTCTTCCTATCAATTCTCCCCGGATAACATCTTTTCCAATTTGACATCAAATTAATGATATTTACTGGAAGAGAAAAGTTCCTACCTATAGAGCCTAGGGGGAGCTTCCAAACTCTGGTGGTAAAGGGGCACTCTAGAAAAATATGGTGAGAGGTTTCCTCCTGTTCTATACAAAGAATACATCTGGAAGGTCCATGAATTCCATGTTTTCTTAATTTTTCTGTAGTTAGGAGCGTATTTTTTACCAAAATCCAGAAGAAAATATTAATCTTGGGGATACTGACTAAGTTACAGACCTTCCCCCAGATTCTTTGCTGGTTTCTTTCTTCATGGTGCTTCAAAGCCTGATAACCTTCTTTGTCTGTGTAGAGCCCTGATTTGGACCATCCTCTAATGTCTTAGGCTCTAGAGTTGAGAGGGGTGAAGCCATTGAGAAGGGAAGCAAAAAATTTATAGTCCCTGCGAAGGTGGGGAGGTGGATGCAAGTGTTTCAAACCAGTCCATTCACCCCTAGAACCCCATACAACTAGCTCTTTTAGTTTTTTAATTCCTTGATTTTGCATCCACCTTTGAAGATTGAGGATATTAGCATTAGACTCTAAGGGAGGCCTTCCTAGGATGTGATGTGACCTGATATCAATTTTGTTTCCATTCCCAGAAATCCAATACATGTTGTCTTTAATTAGGCCAGCATAATTTTTATAAGGAATCCATATGGAAGTCCCTTTACCTGTCCAGGGTGATCTAGATAATTAGATCTCTTTTTTTGATGTATGTTTTCCTTATAACCTCCTTCCACCTTTCCTTTTCTCCAGTAACCATCATCCATACCAATTTTTCTCCCATAGCACTGTTCATTATTCGAGGATACCTGATCCCCAGCCCTCCGTTGCACTTGTCCTCAATGACTGTGTCCCAATTTACCAAATTGAATTTTTTCCCTTGTGTCTTGCCTCATTGCCACAAAAAATTCCTTATCTCTATGCTTAGGATGTTCATTACGGATTTAGGTGCCAGGAAGATTGCGTAGGAAAAAATGGGATAAGAGGATAAGATAGATTTTATGAGGACTACTTTGCATGCTAAATTAAGTCAAATAATACTCCAAGCCTGGATTTTATTTTTTAGTTTCTGAATCAGAGGACTGCAAACCGAGGTAGTGCATTTTCTATTGACTATAGATACCCCCAAAGATATAAAGGAAGTCCATTGGATATTGACCTTTATTCCCATAATATCAGCTATACCTCGGGGAGTGTTGGGATTGCTGTTCCAACCATACAACTAAGACTTATTGGGATTGATTTGGCTAGCGGAGACTTTAAGAAAGAGATCCAGTGTAACTTTGAAACGCCTAGGAATTTGGGTCGAAGCACTACCCAAAATGATAGCATCATCAACAAACTGGGCGTGGTTGATGGGTTGAACGCCTTTGACAAAACTAATTCCTGGGAGATTTCCTTCAATCTTCAGCCTATTGAGTCTTTTGCTGAGTGAGTCTGCTATAAGGATATAGAGAAAAGGAGACATTGGGAATCATTGCTGGATTCCTCTTTGAGCTTGGAAGATGGAGGTTGGCCGACCATTGATAAGGGGAGCAATCCAGGGTTTGCTTATACAGGATTTAACCCATCTTATAAAATTAGTACGGAAGGCATAGTTTTCCATAACTTGAAAGATATAATAATGTCTTATTCTCTCAAAAGCATTTGCAAGATCTAGTTTAATTGCCATACCTGCTTCTTTGCAACTCTGGATTGAATGAATAGCTTCCAGTACCAACAAGATGTTGTCGTAAATCTGCCTCCCTGCTATGAAGCCCTCTTGGTTTTCAGAAATTAGAAGCGGGATAACCTTCTTGATTCTATTGGCGATGAATTTGGAGAGGATTTTGTAAGAGGAGTTGCAGAGAGAGATAGGTCTGAATCTTTTGATGGTGGCCGGATTCTTCTCTCTGGGAATAAGAGAAAGGAAAGTGGATTTTGTGGCACCTCCAATCTTATATTTAGATTGAGTCCATATTATCATTTTTACAAGATCTTTTTTGATTATAGTCCAGCAGCTTCTGTAAAAACTTATGGAAAAACCATTTACCCTTGGGGCCTTATCTGGGTGCAGGGACCAAACTGCATTGCAGACCTCTTCAAAGGAGATATGCTAAGCTAGATAGTCTAGATCTTCCCTTATAAAAATGGGGATTTGATTGCTAAGAGTGAGCGTTTCATCCTGGGAGACAATATCCTCTCTGGAATACATTTCTTCGAAATGCTCTTTTATCTCCCTTCTTATTTTCTCAGGATCATTTATTTTTTCTCCATTTTCATTGTGATCTCCTTTATTGTATTTTTTCTATTTCTCTCTTTGCATTGGTAGTGGAAGAACTTGGAATTCTGATCTCCAGCTTTTATCCATCAGCATCTGTATTTTAGACGAAGTTCGACTTCTTCCTTTCGTTGAATGGAAATGATTTTTTTGTCCACTTCTTTTTCTTTCATTAGCACTTATTTGGTAACTTCATTCTATTCCATTTTCTCTTGTATTTCTTTTAAGGATTTGATTAAGGAGATTTTTTCCTACCCGAGAATTTGATTACGCATTTCCAACCAAGCTTTGAGCTCTCTTTTAACATTTTTTAGTTTTTTTTCCAAGATGAAGCTAGGGGAAACCTGATAAAACTTCTGCCAAGCTTGAGAGACAGTAGCGGAAAATCCAAGTTCTGAAGTCCAAGTTGGTGAAAACTTGAAGGGAAGAGGCCGCATATTTCCAATTGGCTAGAGGGAAAACAAATGGGGCTATGATCAGATGCAACAGGGGCTAAGAGTCTAGTAACTGACATGAAGGGCTTGTCTAGGAAAGACAAGCTTACCAAAATTCTGTCCAATAGCGCAACGATGTGTCCCAGTCTGATGCGTTTATTGCTCCATGTGTATTTGCCTCTCTTAGGTTTGTTGTCAACAAGTCACCAGATAGTCATTATATCTTTTAATATATCCCCGAAGGGGTCTCTCAATTTTGAACCTCCTTTTTTTCCTCAAGGGAAATAGTGGCGTTAAAATCCCCGGCTATGATGCATGGAAGGTGCATCTTGCATTTCCTTTTCTGCTCTAGCTGGGTCCAAAACTCTTCTTTGTCTCCATGAGTTGTAGGCCCATAAACCTTCCCAATCCAGAATATCTTCTGGGTTTTGAGACACTCGTATTATATTTTTATTGTTTAATCAATATGATCTAGGATCTTATCTGAGCGAATAACAAGCACAACAATAATCACCAGGGACAAGAGACACAAATATTTTTCCTCATGGAAACCATAAAAGAGAAAACCTCGCAACTTTCTCAGACATAGAATGAGCACCAATAGAAAAAGTAAAACCCAAAGATACAAATATGATCTCTGACAACTGTTCTCTCTCTCACTTGTGCAAGCTACTCCTCTCTCTCTCATGTGATACTGTTGAGTGAGTGTGTCTTTCAAATAGAGAGTCTCACTCTCTATTGATACTTGTTTTCCACTTGACATTTACTCTACAAGGCCGACTTCACTATGAGAATCTAATAACCCTATAATGACTCAACTGTGGGGTCTATTGCCCCGACTTAAATGGAGGGTTAACCTCAATGAATTTACATGACTTTATTATATTAATGACTCTCCTGATCGAAGGAAAAAACATTTCCATCGAGGTACAATGAAATACAATAAGAAATATACAAGTGAATACATTCCAAAGTTACAAATACATCAACACTCCCTCTTAACTAGGAAGGTATTCTCTTGACACAGTTCATCAGCACAAGTCTTCATCACTTGATCATCATAAAAGTTGGATCATCATCAAAGCTAGATCATCATCATCACTGCTGTCACTATCTCGAACAAATGGTGCTATCTCTCAAATTTACTCGTCATAGGAATTTCTACAGAGCCAACCCTTTTTCATGCTAGATGTAGGCCTAGCCTCCATATAGGTCTTTATCTACAGTTCCAACCCTTTTTCATGCTAGATGTAGGTCTTAGCACTTATATCCAACCATGGGAGGCCGACGCTGCCACCATGTCAGAAAGGCTTAGCACTTACATCCGACCATGGGAGGCCCATCCTGCCACCATGTCGGAAAGGCTCAACACTTACATTTGACCATGGGAGGCCCAGCTTGCCACCATGTCATAAAGTATCAACTCTTACATCTGACCATGGGAGGCCCATCCTTCCACCATGTTAGAAAGGCTCAGCACTTACATCTGACCATGGGAGGACCAAATTGCCACCATGTCAGAAAGGCTCAACACTTATATCCAACCATGGGAGGTCCAATCTACCACCATGTCGTAAAGGCTCAGCACTTACATCCGACCATGGGAGGCCTAGCCTGCCACCATGTTAGAAAGGCTCAGCACTTACATCTGACCATGGGAGGCCCAACCTGCCACCATGTCAGAAAGGCTTAGCACTTACATCTGACCATGGGAGGCCCAGCTTGCCACCATGTCAGAAAGGGTCTGCATATTCTGGACTCATCACTTCCCTTTGGAAGGAACCTCGATATGATGAACACCAAACTTCTCTCTGAAGTACTCAAACTTCACTCAGGATAACGACTTGGTCAACACATCAGCTATCTGCTCATCCATCGCAACATACTGGAGCTTCACCGTTCCTCTCTGCACCATATCCCTGATATAATGATACTTGATCTTGATATGCTTTGACTTGTCATGGAATACCGGGTTCTCCAACAACTTCACGCAGCTCTGGTTGTCACAATATAAACAAGTAGCATCCAACTGTAGATCAAACAGGTCATATAGTAGCTTCCTTAGCCATACTATCTCACAACTAACCGAGCAAGCTGCAACATACTCTGCTTTGGCTATACTCAGTGCCATAGAGGACTGCTTCCTTCTAAACCAATAGATCACACTTGATCCCATATTGAAGTAGCACCATGAAGTGCTCTTCCTATCAATGGAAATGCCTGCCCAATCAGAATCCTCAGAACCTTCTAGGTTAATCTTCTGATTTGCCTCATACTTGAGCCCATGGTCAACTATACCATTCAGGTAGCTTAGAATATGCTTTGCAACAATTAGGTGAACATGTCTCGGATCCATCAGGAACTGTTAAGAAAAAGAAGTGGACAAAAAAATCCTTTCCATTCTATGTTAAGTTGTCTTCCACATGTCCTAGAAGTCAACACATGCTAAAAATGGGTCATGGAGTGCTTGGGAAACATCCTAGAAACCAATTTTAGCAAGTCAGGTTTTATTCTTGGTTACTAAAGCGCAGTTCTACTTTTTTTGAAAGCTTCCTTCCTTTACAACAGTTTTAAGGCAAAAGGATAAGCTAGTTTAGGTGTAATTGCCTTGTTTTTTGCCTACATCGTCCTCCCTCCTTTTCTCCAAACAATAACATGAATGAGTTGTCTTTCCATCACTCTTTAGCTTTCCCACTTGTCTTAGAAAATTCATGAGCATCTTCATAGATTTGGAAATAACTTTATGCACCTATGGGGGATTTGACTAGTTTTGGTAAGCCTGCTTTTTTACCATTTCAAATAACATCCTTATGCTTTTGAACCACTCATGTAATTATATATTTGAGTAGCCTATTACTTCACAATTTTGGCTATTGTACACTTACTCAATACAAATTAGTGTCATGCTCCAATTTCAGTCTCCTTTGGTGTGAATTTTGCATGTTTGATTAGCAATTTTGTGCGTGTTATTGTTCTATCACTTGGGTTTGATTTCCACAAACATGTAATTAAATGCAAATTCCTAAAAGGGAATACCTAAAACTAAGGAGACGGGTCTTGTTCAAGATGTAAGAAGTTAGACATTTAATGAATGAGAACAAATAAAGGTTTAACATTATTGATGTACGAATCATCACCTGAAATGATACACTTGGATGGTATATACATCACCTATCATGATATATTTGGATTGTGTCATATTGTAATTTATATTGTTGTTTTGTAATTTAGGTTGATTTCAAACAGTTTAAAGATGGTCATGTGTATAATCTGCATGGATTTTACATTACCCTTATTGTTCCCCTGCCATTCCACTTTTGTGTCAAAGAGTAGTAAATAACATTTGTAGTAAAGCGCATGGTAGTTTATGTCATTTGATTTATACCTATTTTTTTGTCTTCTCTCCCCTCTTTGTTATCCATTTTCTCTAGAACTGTTCTTCGACTTTTTTTGCATATATTCCATTTTCAGTGTAATGTGAGTCAATACCTATTTTCTTGTTTGTGCTTAAAGTTTGAAGAGGTTGGCGTACAACTGCGACTGCTGGCTTTTGATGGTTCTAAACCTAAAAGTTTGAGGCGAAAAAAATAGAGAAAATCTAATGTCATAACCGAGGAAGGATTAAATGGGGAAGTCACCGATGTCAAGTAAGAATAAAAGATTCTAGATGTTGTGATTAATGGAATTGTTTCTAATATTTCAACTATGTCTATTCATGTTTACAGTTGCAATGGAGAGGCCCAACAAAGTTACAGGAAGGGGAATGGTGGTTGGCATTTTACTTGTTGCACAACTAGTATATCTATGTATCATCTCCCAATGAATCCCGATAGGTGAGGTGCATGTGTGGCTATGTCACATACCCCAATTTTGTAAAATTATGTAAATTGTTTTATTATATTTCTGAGACATTATGTTAAACTTAATCCTAAGTAGGGATTGATGACTCAGCAGAGTCAACAGTAAAGGAGTGTAATTCAGAATATTTTATTATTAATAAATAAATTATGGAGACAACAACATGGGAGAGCTATTAAAAAGAAGTTACTGGTCAAACTGGTGGATGGAACTAGGTGGAAAGGCAAAAGACAAGTGGCAGCCTCCTCAAACACTTCCTAAGTTGCAGGTGGCAACTTCCCTATATTTGGGGTCATGATTCCCCAAGAAAGTGGAATCAGAGCAGGTGGCTCATTAAATGACAGTTAACCCAACAAAGACCTAGGCAATCTTTTAAAAAGTACTCAATGAAGAGAGCTGAGGCTGCTCAGTTATTTTTCCAGAGAGAATTCATTCAGGTGAATGTTATTCAGGAAATTCATTGAGGAAGAGGGAAATACAGTAAGGAAGTTGTTCTAAGAGGATTCCTGCAGTAACTTGATTTTTATTTACAGCTATTGAGCTGAAGAGAACTGACTGATAGTTCTGATTTAATACTGAGTTTGAAGACTGGTGTCTGACTTTGCTGCACCTAGTTCCAGCCAGGGAGACCAGAGCAAGCTCGGGGGTCCTGAGAAGTCGCTGTCTGAGCGCTTTCCAGGAGTTGGTAGGGAGGAACGACCTCCCATTGCTGTTGTTGTCCACAGCTTAAACAGGTTCTGTCACTTATTTCTTTATGTTTACTGAGTATGAATGGACGCATGTTATGTTTATTTTATATGTCTAAGAAGTTAGTTAGTTTAGTGAAGTTAGTATCTTAGAATATCAGTAGTTAAATCTGTTAAAAGTTACTGTGTTTTTCCACATCTGGGATCACCAGACCGTACTCCAGCACAGTACCTCGGTATTGCGAAGTAATATCCTTCTGAACCGAGTTTCCTATTTTGTTACTTTCAGTAACCACAAGTATTTCAGGAATTTATAAGTTATTTTCTTATAGTTTTAAAAACTACTTCCTAGTACTGTATCTTTGTTTCCTGTAAATACTAGCTACAATAAAGAAAGGATAGACTAAGTATTTTTGCTGTTTAAGTCTTATAATGGTTATTTTCCAAGTTTAAAAGAATCTAATCTCTTAATGTTGAAGAAGACAATACTGACAGTAGGATATAATTATTTATTGGGTTGATTTTACAATTAAAACCTAGTGGTGTTAGTCTGTATTTTGATTTAAGAATGCAGTTAATCAATTACTGCATCTTCTTTTATTTCAGCTAAACTTAACAGTTTACAAAACTATTTATCTATTTTTACACATGATAAATGAATGTTATTATGTACACAAGAACTTATATAAATATGTATATAGGAATAAACTTTAATATTGAATGAGTATTATGTAAAAATACTCAGGCATTATAATTAAATAAATAAACTAAACTAAACATTGGTTAAAACAACATTTAAAATAATCAAAAGAAACCTTAGTAAGAAGTAATATCATTATTGTAATACTAATGCATACATTATAATAGTAACACTTTAAGTAATAATTTATTATTGCAATTATAAACCTAGTTTATTTATATTTGATGAACTAATAAATAATGTTATATATAAACTATTTATACTCTATTTATTACAAAGTAAATAAACAATACTTAAGACAAAAGTAAAAGTTAATAAAAGTACAACAGGCTTACAGAAATTGAAAGCCAGTTCAGAAAACTTAATAACAAGCTATTTAACAAAAAGCTGGAGAATACTTATCTCCAGAATTCTTTTTATAACAAGATAAATCATAGTATTTATAACATGACTAACAATAATATAAGAAAGTAGCCTTCAACACTTATGATGTGGGTATAAGGGTATAAACCCTACATATAACTTAAGAAGTTAATACATAACAGATACATCAAAATACATAACCCTAATAGTATCTTTATTAAATAAAGAGTTTATCAATAGTAAAATAACCCAGATATTATTTTAAACAAAAGAAATAACAAAACTGTAAAATGCTTAAACATCGAGCTTAACCATTATGGTTTAATTCATTTATTTTACTCACAGTTACAGACAGAATTCACAAGTTAATTTATAATGGCATATTAAGAAACTAAACTTAATCTCAACTGTAAAAATTAGGGATAAACCCTATAAATCCAGTTTACACAATTAAACTAAATACTAAGAGTTAAAACAATATTTTCACCTACGACCGCATAATAAAACCAAAGGACAAGCTGTTATAAACCCATATTCAATTATTTCCTGTGCATTGCATAGATTTAAAACTGTAGATGGTAAAACAAACTAGAAGATACAGTAAATTAATAAAACATTTATATATTATCAAATCTCGGGTGAAAACCCTAAATACACAAAGAGCACAGTAAAGAAAGCAAATAGTCGAGGTCGTAACCTCTTTTGCAGACTGGTTACAACCCTGCCTTTCCTCTTATTTACAGCATTTAAAAACCAGAAGTAAACTATCACTTTACACGACAGCTAAGCTGTAACACCCATGCTTATCGCAGAGGGTAAACCTGTTAAAACTATTTTTAACCTACAGCTAGAAAAGACAGAATGGAACCAAAGTAACCACCGGAGTCGCGTCACTCAAGCCATTTACTAACAGCCCTAAAACCAAGCAAGGAGGAACGCCATGGTTGAGACCAGGCTTACCGAGGAGAAGCCTATAGCCGAAACCTTGTGTTTTCCACTCTACAGGGAGGAGACCAAACCTGCAAAAAGAAGGAGCAGTTTAATAGTTAAAAACCTTATCATATTATGAGTAAGCTGTATTCACGAAATGGAAAAAGAAGGGACTGAACTGTAACATTACCGGCGAGTTTGAAGAAGTGCAGCCACCGAAAAACAGACTGTTAACCACGAGCAGAGGAAGAATAAACCCTTCCTTTGTCACCGAGAAGGACGAGCTGGTAAGAGCAAATGATACCTTACACAATGGGAGCAGTGACAGTGTCAAGCCAAAGAAATGCACTCACGCCGTGACAGGGTCAACAATGGTGCTGAGGGGAAAAACCATAGGTTTTTCAATAACCATATGGCCGCCAACATCAAGCTACAGACTTCCACACAGTGCAATAGACGAGCACAATGGACTGGAGCAGCATAGAAGCTGCTATCAACAGTGCAATAGCAAAAATTGGACCAGGAGGGTTCGCAGAGCGACCAAGCCCGAAGGCGAGGGAGAAATGGCAAATTAGGGTTAAGTCAACTGCTTTTAACACGTCAATGCATGGCCGAGGAGTGACCACGTCAGTACTATAATACATTGCATGCAAGTGGGTCGAAGTCTAATGTTCTACAACGAAGTCTGCCAATCGTTTGTTTTCCAAACAAATCATCGCATGGATATTCCATATGGTCGCTACCCTATGGTATTACCTGCATTATAATTCACAACAACAATGTTAGAACAATGCATATTAATATTATGCATTACAAATATTAAACTATGCAATATAAACAATAAAACTATGCTATTTCAATATTAACCTTTGCATTGTAAATATTAAAACTTCACATTATATTTATGGTTCAAGATTAAGTCTTGAGGTATTTAGACATAGAGGACTTGATATTAAATATAAAAGTTATATGGCTATGGGTATAATGTTAAGTTATAGTTATTCATAAAACTTACCACTATATTACCATTTACCCTAGTCTCAAGTGAAGACAATAAATATATCATTTCTTTAAGTCTATAAATTAATAGAGTAATGTGAAGTATAGTGGTTACATTGCTACAACTATAATGACTATTGCTATAGCCTTGCATAGATGATAAAAGACTAGTCATTTATGACTTTAACTTGCAGAAACCAAGCTTTATAATCCACTAATTTGGATTGAGATTACTCCAGTTCGTTTGCACTTGTCATTGCTAATATAATAACAATCTTTTAATAGTCTTAGATTCCTTATGATAACAAGTAGACTTGTATGCTCAAAGATTTTACAAGGATTGTGAAGGTGAGTGTATGTTAGGCAGTTTATGAAAACTATTATAACCATTCTTGTTGGTAGTATAGTCTGGAAATTCATAAATGAGTTTAATCATGATAATCTAAAACTATTTCTAAAGATGCTTATAGATTTTATTTAATTGTCAATCATGGAAATTGAAGTAGTTTTCCAAGCAATGCAAACCCTTAAAATGTTAAGAGAAGACATGTATCAAACAGTAAACCTTGTAATTGCTGGAAGTAAGAAAAGTATATATTGACATTTTTAACTCCATATCCTTTACAATTGCATTAGAAAATCAAAACATATACTGAACTTAAAATTGGCATGATGCAGTAAAACAGATGGATAGAAATAGGATCTGAATATGGTAACCCAGTTGTAATTACTGTGCTAGATAAGAAATATTATTTACTTCTACTTTTGCATTTCAGTAAACCCAACTAATGATCCAGTACTACATAGAGATACTTAATGCTGATGCTATAAAGGAAAATAGCTAGCTTATTCTCTAATAATTTCCAACTTCCTATCAGTAAGATCTTAAAGAGATTATAGGAAAAGCCTTACCCCTTAAATGCTTGATAAACCTGGCTAATATGCTTATACTTTTACTGAATGATTTGGTACAGCAATTTTGTTATCTAATACTTTAAAGATTGGTTAGCAGCGACCCAGACATTACCTGTATATCTGTAAGAGAAAGAAAAACTGCTGCATTAGCTCGGAAGCTAAGTAAGTCCAGTCTGTCATGGCAATTTCCCCTTGTGGTTGCAAACAGAAAAAAATCAGTAACTGACAAGAAACTCATCTTTAAAGTTAAGTATAATAAAAGATCATTCAGTTACAATTCTAGTAACATAAACTAATCAAACAGTTAATTACTGCACTTAATAAGATTATATTCTATTTTTAAAAAGTTTTAAATTTTTCAAAAATTTTGGGGTTTGACAGGCTGGAAGGAAAATGAATGGTGGTTCATTCAAGAAATCATAGAGGCTTGGGGCCAAAGGTTATAATCTAAATTACCCAATTGATTTGAAGAGTTATTGGGCAAAGCATGGTACAAATAAGTTTTTTACTGTCATGTAAATGAATTTTGTAACATAAATTGGTTTTGTTTTCAATTATTCACATGTTATTTCTTGTTGGATCTTGAATCACACTCTCTCAACCACAATATGTACAATATTAGAGGGAGGGTTTTTGGTAGGATAGAAATGGTGATTGTACTATCTTTTGTTACATAAGAACATGGAATTGGGTGGGATAATTTTTCCTATCTTACAACCTTTGACTTGATATGATATGTTGAAGAATTTTGTTTCACCCAATCCATCAATTAATAGAGGGTATTTTATTAGTGTTTATCAAAGTGTTCAAATGCTGAGATAAGTCTTCAACTGAACTAAAAGTTTTTGGCACTTTGGTTGTACAATACATTAGCATGATTAATTTTTATTACAAAAATTGAAGCTCAAATTGTATTTGTCATATTAAAGATATTGGTTCATTGCTAGAATCATGTAGAAATATTGGTTGTGATAACTTGTTCTCATCATGCTTTGATAATGGTTTTTCTGGAATTTGAAATGATTTTTAAGTAGATATATGTTCAAGTATGAATATTTTTGTAGTGTATCAACATTGTGTTTGATCTTCTGAATTCTAAACATGATCCAAATCCAAAAGATCTAATACAAAATATAAGTTTACTTTAACTACTTATAGTTTATATATATAAATATAAGGTCTTTTTGTAGCTAAGTATGATATTTTTTGAATTATGTATTTAAATTTATGAATAAAAAATCATTTTGAAGTTCACAAAACCACAAATATTTTAAATGTTGGTCATTGTTATTATTTAATATCTTGATGATGTAACTTAGTTCAAACTTCAAGCATTTTCCCATAGGTAGTATGTTTTTTTTTACTCAACTATGTTTGAAAGTTGTTAATGGGTAGGTTCAACGAAGATAATTTACAATTCCTTTTTCACTAGTGTCAAATTATCGGTGCCTAACATCAATTCAACAAAGATAATTTACAATTCCTTTTTCACTACTGTCAAATTATCGGTCCCTAACATCAAATGACATTGCCTTGCATGCCTTATTCTTTGTTCTTAAGCGACTAGGGCATTGTCG
Source organism: Pseudotsuga menziesii (assembly GCA_001517045.1). Lineage (NCBI taxonomy): Eukaryota > Viridiplantae > Streptophyta > Pinopsida > Pinales > Pinaceae > Pseudotsuga > Pseudotsuga menziesii. Next base: position 45,767 of record LPNX010812381.1, read on the forward strand.
AGCTTGTTGGGATAATTGTTTTGTTATGTTATTATAGTTTGATAATTTGGAAAAATGTGACTTTTAAATTATGTTAATAAGGGGGAATAATTTTGAGTTGATGTATAATTTACCTTTGACACATACAAGTTTCAATTTTGTGTTTTTTAGGTGTTCAAGCTGAGTTTGAAACACAATTTGTTTAATAAGAAAGAATGAGAACACCTTAATGTTAAACACTTAAATGTCATATGCTTTTATTAATAGCTAACGTCGTTTTAAATCGTTGCATTTTATTTATACAAGTTATGAAATGTGATTGTCTGTAATGAAATAAAAGAAAATGCCTAGGTTCCTTGATTAGATCTTTACGAGGATGGGAATGCATAGATGAGTTTACACCATGATGTGTTTATATGGAAAACACATATATATGTATTGTTTATTAAATTTTAATAAATCCTTATTCAAGTTTGAAATCCCATTTCTATTTGTTATTTTGATTTAGTCACCAAGTTTACATATTTCAAATTGTCATTAATATGACTAGTTACCATTAAAAAAACAGATGAAGTGTTGAGCAAAGCTTATAGAAATGTAGTTTTGTTTCTAGAAATTCTTGGATGGTTTTCCTCAATCTCTTTTAATTGTTTGTGATACATTTAGAGAAATAAAAAATGGGAAAACATTTATATACAAAGGAGAAAGGCCACATATATGATAGTACAATCTATTCTAGAAGACTTAGTAATAGTTATTTCATAATTGTCAATATGATATTGTTTTTAGACTAGCAAGGTAGACAATTTACAAGAAAATGAAATTATTACATTTTTTCCAAAGGAAAAAAGATCACAATTCATTAATATAAACGAACCACCTTCTTTATAGATAGTATGACCTCTTTTACATTGTGTTGTCCCATCTAGAGGGTCTATTTTCAGAAAAGCTCATTTCTTTAAAAAAATTAAAAAAAGGCAACATATATTTCTCCATATTTAGGAGGAGTTGCAAAAAAAGCATGTTCTAGTTAACTTATATCCTTCATAATTAGTATCTTGCATATTCATCAGTCCTGTAGTCTTCAATAATCAACAAAAATATAATCCACACAATAAGGAAATGAAATAATGACCAACCAAGCAAACAATAACAATAATAATTTTCACCATATGTGTTCTTGTTATAGGCGAGGTGGTTGGGGTGATCGGTTGGGGTTGTCTCCACCCTGGATCAAAACCCACGACCATCATATATGACGCCCTTGAGAGCATCAACTTTCATGTAATGAAAAAAATAAAAATTTCACCATATGTTGTTACCAATGGTCTAGGAACATTTCCAACTTGTGTATATTATTTAAAAATGTTCATAAAACAAATTCACATACTATTATTATTAAAATTAAATTAATATACACCTTTTTCTCAACCAAATACTAAAAAATCATTAAACAACTTAAGCAATTTGGCAAGTATTTTGATCTTAAACTAAAGAAAACCTTGATCAAGATTTCCTTTTGCTTATATTCCAATGGTCAGTGTCCATAGTGCTTGGTATATCCATATTTATAAAATATAGACTTTCATTAAGAAATAAATTGTTGTTATTAGTCCCCGCCTTAGGGTTGGCAAGGACGTTGTGAATGGCATTGCCGTCATTTGAATTACTTTACACGCAAACCAAAATAAGCTTGAAAAATGTATCCTGAGTTTTACATTATAAAACTATTAAGGCACGTTTTATTAACAAATCAAAATGCATTGCACTTTATAATAGCCAATCACCAAACTCCTCTTTTTATATGGCCTCATCTTGAGGCATAGTGCATATTTTATAAAAAAAACTTAGGTTAAATCTGCAGATTGTTGCATGGTCTTTTAGTCTGTTTATGAAATGAAATAATGCTAGCATTACTGGCTCTAGAATTAAATAATAATGACACAAATAACTTCATTGGGCCATGCAACTACGATGATGAACCGCCTTGCAACTATTATGTGGAAGTTGTGTTTGTCCTACACTGCCACATACCATGCACCCACCACTTGCCATGTCAAATGACACATGCTGTCAGAAGCATTTCAATAGAAAGAAGTAAGCCAGGTCCAACAAGAATGAAGCATTATCACTCTCAAATATATCTATTACACCATGTCAATGTTTTCTCCCTATATCCGACGAGGGATACTCAACTGAACTGGGCTTATCAACTTCCAGAACGAAGCTCCCTAACAAAAAATGAGTAGACATGATGGATGCTACGTTGTCTCTTCAACAACAACAGACACATAGTTCTGAAGCTATAGATGCATGTGAAATGTGTCAAAGACAACAAGAGAAAATAATTTTTGAAACAAAGTTAGCTGAATCGCTCAGGTCAATGTCTTTGTGACAAAATCTTGTTTTCATTGTCGACTTGAAAGTTCATTTGTCTTGCTCTTTTCATAGAAAAATAAGATAAAATGGATAGAATCACAAAATACTAGGACTACCTATTGTTTTTGTATGCTAGGACCGCTCCATTGCTACTTGGCAATGTAATTCGCCTACACTACTCCATCGCTGACATCCAGAAATAATCGAACTAATAGATTTTTCACCATGTGCATCTATAAAATAATTTAACACCCAAATGGTAGCATCGGTAAGTTGTAGCTACAATCATCCCATCATACAACTTTGAAAAAGTAGCATCATGAAAGGCGTTGGCCACTTTTCCTAACTCGCGCGACCCAGGTTCTGCGCAGCCCGTCAACCCAACAAACACCCGAGATGCCGAATCGACAGAGAAAGCCTTGTCGAAAACGCCTGCAAAGCAGGCACAGTCTCACCTGGGATATCTCTTCGATGGGTAACTTCTGAAACCATGTTTCCACGATTCATCGAGGGACTATGGTCCCTTAGCGCGTGGCCAAGGAGCTCGATCAAGTCATGAGGATGGAGTCATTTACACCGAACTGTAGCGCACTCCGCGCATATATTTTATTAACTAATAACAACACAACACAACTTTGGCCTTATTACTTTAAACATAACGAAATATAAAAGTGAGCTAACAGACAGGCGCAAGATAACAGATGCACAACATCGATTGCACCGTAAACATAAACTAATACTCAGAAGCAACGCATAATAACATATTCATGCATTCGGACTTCTATTGATAGTACGACATTCATTCAACCATGACAGGACCTGCATCATAAGCATAAACATAAATAGAAACATAAACAACCATACACATTCAATCATCAACACACTGGAGAGTTCACGTGGAAACCCATCCAGGAAAAACCACAAGGCGCTCTTCATCTGGCATGAGAAATAAATGGTGCTTCAGCCTGCATTTAACTTCAGATTGTCTTAGATCTAGCTTTCAGCTCAGAATCTCTCTTGCTCTCATGCTCTCTATCTTATTTCTCCTAACTACTTCTACCATCTACTGATCTGCACACGCCTTGGATCGACTTCTCTAGCATCTGCACCTCTCTAGCAGAGCTTCTCTTCTACTGCACTATCTCTGATTTCATCCTATAGACTTTCGAGTAATCTACCACTCAGATCTCATAGCTTCGCTCTGCTCCCTCAGAGATATTTCCCCTACTAACCAATCAAAAGCAACTAAGGAGTAAAAACAGCAACCAACATAAAAGCAACCATCAACGAACAATCATCAACCGTCTAACTATTGAATCCCTCCTATTTATACTATTTTACATGACCACGTAGGGTCGACTGCATACAGGTAGTCTGTTAACTCTCACCATCGCCCACCCCCTAGGCTACAACTATGGTAAACATTACTTGACACGAGGCACTAACGGCCTTACTTACAACATGCGTTCACTCGTGTGGCATTCACCGACTTAAGCTGACTTCAGCACCCTCGATCGTCCTGTTGCTTTCAGCCATTGCTCTGCACTTGTGCTACTATTTTACCCTGCGACATCTTCCTTTTGCGTAGGTGATATCTTTTGCGCATATTCCTTCTTCTGCGCAGATTTCCTCTTCTGCACAGTTTTCCTTGTCCGCGCAAATTTCCTTGTCTACGCAGATTTCTTCTATTCCTGCCACATCCTTCCTTTTCCTTGTTTTTTCTTGCGTGATGGATTGATTCTTGCGTGTTTCTTCATTTGTGCTTATTTCTTGCGCTTTCCCTAGTTCCAACAAGCCCCCAACACTCACATGTGGCTCGTCCCGAGCCACAAAGAAATGTACATAGGAGGTGGCGCAACATGCACGGTCATTTATTTGCTGTAATATATATATATATATATTTTCTCTCTTTTTTTATTGCACACCTTTCTCCTGCTTCCTCTCTTGCGCGTTTTGTTACTTGTGTTTTTTTTTGCGGTGTTTCCTGCTCCGCGGGCTCATCCCATTCTTAGAAAAAAATGTTTATATTTTAGATTACCAAACTTGAGTTATACAATTTCTTCCTCAGCATCATTTGAAGAGTCTACTTCCATGGGTTTTTCTTTTGTTTGCTCCATCTCTTCGTTAGGTTGTTCTTCTTGGTCCTCTTAATCTTCCTTTTCCTCTTCTTGCTCATCCTCTGGTGCATCTTCTGGTGCAGATTGTTCTGTGCCTCCAACCTTCTGTTGGATTTGGAAAAAAATGGAAGTAAGTCGCCTTTCTATTTACTGGCAGGATTCTTTTCCCTGCTTCTCCATTTTCTGCACTCAGTTGGAGCTAGGGTGTTCCAACAACGCATTGGCCACTGCCTGCATGAACTCCTGGATTCTTTGCTGGACAGGCTGAACTAGCCTTGTCACCCTTTCAACTTTGGCTTGTTTCTCAGTCGTATCTTTGTTGCGCATGTTTTTCTGCTCGCGCAGGGTTCTTGCCATATCCTAGAGCTGCTTGAGCTCAGTGCCTTTGGCGATTTTCTCCTTTGTTGGCAGTTCTTAATCTCTGCCTTTACCACCATTACCTGTAGGTTTGCTTTCCTTGCCTGCTCGGCAAGATGCTCCGCAGTCTCATCCTCAATGAGTTGCTCCCATACCACGGAAACTGCTTCCACTGCCTCTGTGCAAATCTTCTCGGCTTCCCTCAGCCGGCCAACAACTTGATATGCTTATTGTTTCCTTTGTTGCACAACTTCAGGGGGCGTGCTCAGCTGCTAGTTGGTCTTTAATTCTTGAACCCGTTTCTTTAGATCTACGGTCAGTTTAGATAATAGCCTCAGCTTGTGCACAGGTTCTACCTCATCTTCTTCCTCATCATCTGATAGTTCTGTGACTGCCTCCTTTATGGCTTCTTCTAGTGAAGCCTACCTCTACGCTTGTGCTTCCAGGTCTTCTTGTTAGCGCTTTATGACTTGTTTGGCTGCCTTTGCTTTCCTAGTTGCCATAGCTGCCTGATATGCAACCACATTTTCTCGGATTCTCACCTCTGTAGCTGTAACAAACTTAAATAATAACAACAAACAACAATAATAATAATAATAATAAACATCAACATATATATAAAATAAATAATAATAAATAATAATAAATAATAATAATTAATAATGTCTTTACAAAAAGACATGACTCTTAATGAAAGGGTATTTCGCCAAAATATAAATAACGGGCCCTTAATTGTAATTTAGACTTATCTATCGATTTATTCATATTTTAGTATCTACGGATATGTAGGTTATTTCGGAAATTGCTTAATTGAGAATATCCAAATATGGATGTTACAGTGGTATTAGAGCTATACGAACTTTGGACAACATTATTTACACCTTGTGTAGATTTGGGTTTCCCCAAAAAAGAGGACTTTGTCCTTAAAAAAAAAAAAAAAAAAAAAAAGGTAAAAGTAACCCCCCCCCCAAAAAAAGAGGTAAAATAAAAGAAAAGAAAAGAAAAGTTAAAAAAGAAAAGATAAAAGTTAAAAAAAGAAGAAGGTAAGAGTGAAACCACATGTGGTTTCTTAAAGTGGGTTTGGGTTTGAATATAAAAAGTGCATAATAATAACTAGAAAGAAACAAGTGAGATTTGAACCTAGGTGGGGAAAGTAACACTTATTCCTCCCAACCACCCAATCTACTCACATTTTACAAAACTATTGGAAAAAAAAAAGAGAAGAAGAAGGAAGATTGCCAAAAAAAAGGAAGGTAAAAAATAAGAGAAAAAGAAAAGAAGACAAAAGTGAAGTAAAAACACAGTCACGAACAATGGCACCTACATATTCGGAAGTGAACTCACAACTACAAACAATAGTGGACGAGTTATAACAATATAAGGCGATCAATAAAATTATACAATCCGACGTGGAGACATGGAAGTGGTTGAAAGAGGAGAGACAATGAGAATCGTCTCTTATGGAATCAAAATCGACAGCTAGAACAAACCATAAGTGATAACAATAAAATGTTATCTGATCAGGATAAAGAAATATCATGTTTAAAAATTCATAATCAAAACTTATAAGACGAGATCAGAAAGTCAAAAAATGACAACAATTCACCATATGGATGTGATAATGAATTAGAAGAAGAAATAAAGCATCTAAACAAACTCATCATGTAAAAATATTTTGAATTGACACAAGTCCGAATGAAGTTAGAAAATCAAGAAACAGAGTTACGTCATCATAAACAACAAAAAGAAGAAATCCAGCAGTAGTATGACGACAATAAGAAGACACATAAGTTAGAACTGACAAAAGTCAACAAGGTGTTATCAAGCAATTCCGAATAAATTTTCAGATTAAGAAATCATAACAAGACACTAGTCACAAAAATTAAGAAGTTGAAAAGTAGTCAGAAGAGAGAACAATCTACAAAAGACATTGAAGGAAAAATTCTAGAGAAACAGGAAGAAAATCGTTGTATCAGAAAGCATAACGAAGATATTAAGGAACAACTTAAGAATTCTGAAGATGATAGAAAATCACATGTAGAAGTGATTAAGAAGTTTCAAAATGATAACATGCAGTTAGAAAACAACTTGGAAAAGATACAAAAAAAAACCTTAAAACCTCAAGAGACGAAAATTCAACTTTTTGCTCAGATCAATGCTAAAGAAATGACACTCGTAAAATAAAATGACATTGTGAAAATTCCATATCAACACCCCAACCATAAAAACGGATATTCTAAAAAATGGGACATGTCGAAAGATAGCGGTACCAATGTGATCAAATCTCCTAACGATAGATCAGTATGGAATTCCAACAGTCCACAACAAATCAATTTGGGATGGATTGATTCGTCCACATATTGGAAGTTGTGCTCAACTCTTAGTAGTTCGTATTGACATTTTTCGTCAGTTGCGACACCACAAAAAATGATGCAGAAACATTATAAGGCTTTGAGGACAAAGCCTTTCTAAGGGAGTGGCAATGTAACAAACTTAAATAATAACAACAAACAATAATAATAAAATAATAATGATAATAATAAACATCAACATATATATAAAATAAATAATAATTAATAATGTCTTTACAAAAAGACATGACTCTTAATGAAAGGGTATTCCCCCAAAATATAAATAACGGGCCCTCAATTGTAATTTGGACTTATCCATCAATTTATTCATATTCTATTATCTATGGATATGTGGGTTATTTCAGAAATTACTTAATTGAGAATATCCAACTATGGATGTTACATTAGCTGCGGCATGCTGAATGGAATAGATTTGCGGCAATATTATCTTAGAGAAATCCAAAGTTAATGTGTCCAAGCTGTGGACACTTGTATCTGTTTCTGCTGCATTTGTAGAAAATGCTCGCGTGGGCATTTCTATTCTCAAGGGTGGGAGCAGCACCGGCGTCGCCAAGGTTTATGATGTGTCTACACCATAGGTCTCAGCCTGCACGATGTCACACACTTCTGTGACGACCTCTTCCAGCCGGGTAACTTGCGCACTAAGCGAAGTCATCTAATTGGTTTGCTTGCGCGTGATATCACCCAAGGTAGACTCGGTTATTTCTGCAACCACCTCTCTAAAAAGAGTCAGATCCTCTTCTACTATGTTCATGACTTGGGGTCGATTAACCCTCTGCCTTTTTCTGTGCGGGATGCCCAAGGCTTCTGCATCTTCCTCCACTGGCTCTTTTCCCTTTCTTTTCCTGGTTCTTTCAGCGTGCTCCTACTCATCAGTAGGGGTGTCTTCTTCGCCATTGTTGGGTGGGTCTCGCTCTTCTTCTTCTTCTTTTTCTTGGCCATCATCCTGATGCTCTTGGGTGCTGGTATTGGCGTAGTCCTAGGGTAGGTTCTCCTGCGGATCCCCCCTACGGCGCTTGCTGCTCTGCAGGCACTTCCACATGCTGACCAATCTATTCTTTGGGCCAGTCTTTGATTTCCCTCTTGATATCTGCATCTCTGATGATGAAGAAGGTCAAGAGTGCCTACTTCTTAGGGTCATTGCGTGGATACAAGATGATGTTGTGCGGCTCGACATGGAAGTTAATGAATGGATACATTGCCATCGTTGCAGGGAACAGTCTACACTGCTTGCGTACGATCTGTCTAAGTCTTTCTCCTTGGAGAAAGAATGCAATCTTTGTATTGGCCTTGCGCTTGCTGTCTTTGTGGTCCCAGAGGTTCTGGAACTCTGCGCCAAGGAACTCCACTGGGATGTCCATGGGTTGATAATCTAGTGGAGGAGCCCAAGTTGCAAATGAGATTAGAATCAAAAGCCACGAGTAGTGAAACTTTGCTGCGAGAAGATCCTGTGCATCAACCGCGTCATCCATCAGTTCATTCATGATGAACTCGGACTAGTTAATGTGCACTCCTTGCATGCACTTCTCTGCTATCTCTACTATTGCGGCAGTGCATTTAGTAGGCCTCATCTTGCGCAGAACCCTATTGCACAAGATTTTTGTTGTGGACCTTACAACAATGTCATTGATAGAGCTAATGAGGTATCCCTTTCCACTGTGGACAAGTTGGTGCTTTCTCTTCATGTCATTCTTGTCCAATTTTTCCTCATCCTTGTGCAGGTATGGGGCCGGGTCGAATGCTCGTCGTGGGAGACCCGTGATGGTTGAGACCAGTTTGACCATTACCTCATATGGCTTGTCCAGCCAGAGGTAGCCTCCATGGAAGCATACCAGAAGATGCTTGACATACATCCTGACCGGGGTAGTGCGGCTGAAATGAAGCATAAGGAGCAGGTTTAAGAAGCATGACTGCTCCAATCCGTGTTCCCACTCCATTGCAAAAACTACATCTACATTCGGCGGTTCATCGGGCATCAGTTTCTGGCTAGCTCCTCTTGCTTCCTGGTATCATAGTCTTCAAACTTCAAGTCTTGAAGTTTGGGGGTGATTATATCCTGGGACTGTGGGATGCCTTCTGGAATGGTGGGCTCTTCTAGAATTTCCAGGGCATCCACTGTCACTCTTGTTGCACCTGGAACCCTAGGTGACACATATGGGGGAAGCAAGTTATTTTCTTCATCGGTCAACTTTGTGTCCGCTGGTGGTGGTGGTAGAACCGGTTCGGCTCTGCGGACTTTGGGTATTTTTGCTAGGGGACCAGAGGAATTGGGAAGGTCTGCACATGATGGAGCTCTAGCCACAAAAACTTGTGCTTCATCCAGTTGTCCTGGTGGTCAGATTGTAGGTAACTGCATCTGCTGGCCTCCTGCTGGTGGCGAGGGTGGCAGCCTTGGTAGTGCCTTCGGTTTAGCCTGCGTCTTATCCATCTTCTTGGTCAGCCGACTGGGTATAGGGACGTAAGGCACTTCTAATATCAGGAAGGGTGAGATTGGTGAAACAACAAAGTCTTCACTGTCACTGGAGAGCTCAACAATCATGGGCTTCGACTCTCTGGTTTCTTAGCTCTGGAAAGAAATATAAAGGTTACCACGACAGAGGTGACTGATATTTATAGGCGATCGAGCATCTAGGCAGTGACTATACATAATGATGGGTCATCTGATGGAACACATGGGCTTGTCCTTCGTCGCCTTTACTTGCACACTTAGGTTCAGTTATGTACTTGTTGGCCACTTTTACTAACTCGTGCGACCCAGGTTCTGTGCAGCCCGTCAGCCCAACAAACACCCAAGATACCAGCCCAAGAGAGCAAGCCCCGTCAGCAACACCTGTGAAACAGGCACAATCTCACTCGAGATATCTCTTCGATGGATAACAGTCGGAACGATGTTTCCATGATTTCGGAGGGATTATAGCCCCTTGGCGCATAGCCAAGGAGCTCGACCAAGTCACGAGGATGGAGTCATTTTCGTCAAATTGTAGCACACACCGTGAATATATTCTACTAACTACTAACGATGCGACACATATTCAGATTTAGCACTTTAAACATGACATAATGTAAAAGTAAGCTAATAGACAGGTGTAGCATACATGTGCGCAACAATGCTCGCGCCATGAACATAAACTAACACTCAGAAGCAGTGCCTAATAACCTATTCATGCATTTGAGCTCTTATTGACGGTGTGGCATTCATTCAATCTTAACATGACTAGAATCATAAGCATAAACAATCAGAAACGTAAAGATTCATAGTATTAATAATCCATTTGAACAGAAGAGATAATGTGGAAACCCATATGGGAAAAATCACCAAGGTGCTCTTCATCTGGCATGAGAAAAGGATATCTCACCTTGCAGTCTGTAGGATGCAGATTGATCTTATGATATGTCTTTAAGACTCAGATTTATTGTTCTCATGCTCTCTGTCTTATTTCTCCTAATCCACTGCTACTACCTACAGATCCGCACACGGCCTAGATCGACCTCTCTATCATCTGCACCACTTTAGCAGAGATTCTCTTTTACGACACTAAATCTGTCTACATCCTATAGAATTCCAACTATTCTACTACTCCGATCTCTCAACTTCGATCTGATCTTTCAGATATCTCTCCTTTGTAATCCCCTTTTACCAATAGCCATGGAAAAGCCAACCTAAATGTAATTACGACCAACAAAACCATGGTCGAGACCAACCCTTTCTCTATTGAATCCCTCCTATTTATACTATTTTACATGACCACACAGGCCCAAATCCATACATGAAGTCTGTTAACTGTCACCATTAGCCGCCCCTCAGGCTACAACTATGGTGATCATGACCTGACACGAGGCACCAATGGCCTTACTTACGGCATGCTTTCCATTGCGTGGAATCCGTCGACTTAAGCTGACTTAAGCACCCACGATTTCCCTATCGCTTTCGGATGTTATTCTGCATTTGTGCTACCTTTATACCCTACAACATCTTCCTTCCATGAAGTTTCCCGCTTCTACGCAGGTGACATCTTTTGCACCTACTCTTCTTCTGTGCAGCTTTCCTCATTCGCACAGTTTCCTTTGCTCGCGCAGGTTTCCTTGCTTGTGTTGTGTACTGAATCTTGTGCTTATTTCTTGTGTGCTTTTCCCAGGCCCAATAGGCCCCCAACACTCACATGTGGCTCGTCCCGAGCCACTAAGCAGTGGACATAGTAGGTGGCGCGATACGCGCAGCCGCTTCTTTTGGAAATTTAATATATTATTATTTTATCTTATTATATATATATATATATATTAGGCACTTCCTCTGTTCCGCTCTTTGCTCCTTATATATATATTTTTGGCGATGTTTCCTGCACCGCTGGCCCATTTTTTAAATGATGGATCTTGGAGCTATACAGCTTCATCTTCGGCCTCATCTAGTGAGTCTATGTCCATAGGTTTTTGTTGTGTGTGCTCTAGTTCTTCTTGATGGTGTTCTACTTGAACTTCATCTTCCTGTCCATATTCATCATCCTTTTCCTTGTCTTCTTTCTGTTCCTGTTCTTCTTTTTCCTCTTCCTGCACATTCTCGGGTGCATTTTTTGGTGCAAATTGTTCTACACCTCCAATCTTCTGTTGGAATTGGGAAAAAATGGGAATAAGCCGTTCTATCTCTCGACAAGCTTCATCTTCCTATTGCTCCAGTTCTCGGACTCTGTCGGTGCTAGGGTGTTCCATTGAGGTATTGGCTAGTGCCTGTGTGAACTCAGTGATAGGTTGCTGGATAGGATGAATTAGCCCTATCACCCTTTCAGCTTCAGCCTGCTTTCAGCTTCAGGTTCTGCGCAGCCCGTCAGCCCAACAAACACCCAAGATACTAGCCCAAGAGAGCAAGCCCCATCAACAACACCTGTGAAACAGGCGCAGTCTCACTCGAGATATCTCTTCGGTGGATAACCGTTGGAACGATGTTTCCATGATTTCAAAGGGATTATAGTCTCTTGGTGCATAACCAAGGAGCTCGACCAAGTCACAAGGATGGAGTCATTTCCGTTGAACTGTAGTGCACACCACGAATATATTCTACTGACTACTAATGATGCGACACGGATTCAGCTTTAGTACTTTAAACATGACATAATGTAAAAGTAAGCTAATAGACAGGTGTAGCATACATGCGCGCAACAACGCTTGTGCCATGAACATAAACTAACACTCAGAAGCAGTTCCTAATAACCTATTCATGCATTTGAGCTCTTATTGACAGTGCGACATTCATTCAATCTTAACATGACTGGAATCATAAGCATAAACAATCAAAAACATAAAGATTCATAGTATTAATAATCCATTTGAACACAAGAGATAATGTGGAAACCCATATGGGAAAAACCACCAAGGTGCTCTTAATCTGGCATGAGAAAAGGATATCTCACCTTGTAGTCCACAGGATGCAGATTGATCCTATGATATGTCTTTAAGACTCAGATTTATTGTTCTCATGCTCTCCGTCTTATTTCTCCTAATCCACTGCTACTACCAACAGATCTGCACACGGCCTGGATCGACCTCTCTATCATTTGCACTACTCTAGCAGAGCTTCTCTTTTATGGCACTAAATCTGTCTGCATCCTATAGAATTCCAACTATTCTAATACTCCAATATCTCAACTTCGCTCTTATCTCTCAGATATCTCTCCTCTGTAATCCCCTTTTACCAATAGCCATGGAAAATCCAACCTAAATGTAATTACGACCAACAAAACCATGGTAGAGACCAACCCTTTCTCTATTGAATCCCTCTTGTTTATACTATTTTACATGACCACACATGCCCAGATGCATACATGAAGTCTGTTAACTGTCACAATTAGTTGCCCCTCAGGCTACAACTATGGTGATCATGACTTGACATGAGGCACCAATGGCCTTACTTACGACGTGCTTTCCATCACGTGGAATCCATTGACTTAAGCTGACTTAAGCACCCACGATCACCCTATCGCTTTTGGATGTTATTATGTATTTGTGCTACCTTTATACCCTGCAGCATCTTCCTTCCATGAAGTTTCCCGCTTCTACGCAGGTGACATCTTTTGCACCTACTCTTCTTCTGCGCAGCTTTCCTCAGTCGCACAGTTTCCTTTGCTTGCACAGGTTTCCTTGCTTGTGTTGTGTACTGAATCTTGTGCTTATTTTCTACATGCTTTTCCTAGGCCCAATAAGCCCCAACACTCACATGTGGCTTGTCTCGAGCCACTAAGCAGTGGACATAGTAGGTGGCGCGATACGCGCAGCCGCTTCTTTTGGAAATTTAATATATTATTATTTTATCTTATTATATATATATATATATATTAGGCACTTCCTCTGTTCCGCTCTTTGCTCCTTATATATATATTTTTGGCGATGTTTCCTGCACCGCTGGCCCATTTTTTAAATGATGGATCTTGGAGCTATACAGCTTCATCTTTGGCCTCATCTAGTGAGTCTATCTCCATAGGTTTTTGTTGTGTGTGCTCTAGTTCTTCTTGATGGTGTTCTACTTGAACTTCTTCATCTTCCTGTCCATATTCATCGTCCTTTTCCTTGTCTTCTTTCTGTTCCTGTTCTTCTTTTTCCTCTTCCTGCACATTCTCGGGTGCATTTTTCGGCGCAAATTGTTCTACACCTCCAATCTTCTGCTGGATTTGGGAAAAAATGGGAATAAGCCGTTCTATCTCTCGGCAAGCTTCATCTGCCTATTGCTCTAGTTCTCGGACTCTGTCGGTGCTAGGGTGTTCCATCGAGGTATTGGCTAGTGCCTGTGTGAACTCAGTGATAGGTTGCTGGATAGGCTGAATTAGCCCTATCACCCTTTCAGCTTCATCCTGCTTCTCAGCTATCTCCTTGTTACGGATTCTTTCCTGGTTGCTCAGGGTTCTTGCCTTGTCCAGGAGCTGCTTGATCTCAACACCTTTGGCGATTTCTCATTAGTTGGTAGCTTCTTAATCTATGCCTTCATCACCAGTAACTGTAGGTCTACTTGTCGTGCCTGTTCGACAAGCTGTTCTGTAGTCTCATCATCAATGAGATGTTCCCATGTCGTGGAAATTGATTCCACCACCTCTGCGTAGATCTGCTTGGTTTCACAAAGCTGACCAACATCTTGATTTACCGATTCTTGCCTTTGCTGCAGCACTTCGGAGGGTGTGCTCAATTATTGGTTGGTTTTCATCTCCTGAACCTATTTCTTTAGGTATGCGACCAGTTTGGATACTCGCCTCAGCTGGTGCACAGGTTCTGCCTCAGATTCTTTCTCCTCATTTGATAGTTGCATGACTGCCTCCTTTATAGCTTGTTCTAGTGAAACCTACTTTTGGGCTTGGGCTTCCGGGTCTTCCTGTTGGCGCTTGATAACTTGCTTGCACTCCTTTACTTTCCTAGTTGCATTGGCTACCTGATATGCAATCGCATTTTCCCAGATTTTGACCTCTATGGCGACGACATATTGAATGGAATATATATGTAGCAACGTTAGCTTAGAGAAATCCAAAATCAATGTGTCCAAACTATGGACACTTACCTCTTTTTCTACTTCTTCTGTAGGAAATTCCTGCGCAGGCATTTCTATACTTAAGGGCGAGAGCAAAACTGGCGTTGCCAGAGTGTCTGCTTGGTCTACACCATAGGTTTCAGCTTGCATGGTTTCGTGCACTTTTGCGACGGTCTCTGCCAGCTGGTTAACTTTTGTAGTGATGGAAGACATCCAGTTGGTTTTCTAGCTTGTGAGGTTACCCAAAGTTTTCTTGGCTACTTCGATGAACGCCTCACTGAGAAGAGTCAGATCCTCGTCTAGTATGCCCATTACTTGGGATCGGTTAGCCTTCTGCTTCTTCCTATGCGAGATGGCCAAGGCTTCTTCATCTTCCTCCATGGGCTCTTTACCCTTCCTCTTCCTGGTTCTTTCAATGTGCACCTCCTCTTTTGTAGGGGGGTCTTCTTTGGTGGCATTAGGTGGGTCTCGCTCTTCTTCTTCTTCTTCTTCTTCTTCTTAGGATTCATCCTGATGCTCCTGGGTATCGGTATTGGCGTGGTCCTATGGTGGGTTCTCTTGTGGACCCCCCTGCGACGCTTGTTGCACTGCAGGCACCTCATGCTGGCTAAGCCATTCCTTAGGCCAGTCTTTGATCTCCCTTTCGATATCTGCATCCCTGAGGATAAAGAAAGTTGAGAGTGCCTGCTTTTTAGGGTCATTGAGTGGATGCATGATGATGTTATGCAGCCCTACGTGGAAGTGAATGAATGGATAATTGGCCACTGTCACAGGTTTCAATCAATATTGCTTTCACACAATCTACCTAAGCCTTTCTCCTTGTAGAAAGAATGCAAGTTTGGCATCGGTCTTGCGCTTACTGTCCTTGTGGTCCCATAGGTTTTGGTACAACATGCCGAGGAGCTCTACTGGGATATCCATGGGTTGATAATATGGTGGCGGAGCCCATACCACAAATGAGATTAGAATTAACATCCATGAGAAGTGAAATTTCACCATGGGATGTTCCTGTGAGTCAAATACGTCTTCCATCAGTTTGTTTAGGAGGAACTGGGACCAGTTGATGTGCACTCCTTGCGCACATTTTTGTGCTAGCTCTACTGTTGTAGCAGTGCACTCAGAAGGCCTCAGCTTGCGTAGGACCTTATTGCACAATATTTTTGTTGTAGCTCTTACAAGACTGTCATCGATGGAGGTAAGGAGGAATCCCTTTCCACCGTGGAGAAGCTAGTACTTGGTCTTCATGTTGTTCTTGTCTAGTTTTCCCCCCTCCTTGTGCCGGTATGGGGTCAGGTCAAGTCCTTATCGTGAAAGACCTATGATTACGGAGACTAGGTCCACCGTTACTTTATATGGCTTGTTCAGCTAGAGGTAGCCTCCATGGAAGCATACCAGCAGCTGCTTGACATACATTCTGACCGGGCCAGAGCGGTCGAAATGGGGCATAAGGAGCAGGTTTAAGATGCTTGACTAATCCAATCCACACGCATACTCCATTTTAGAAACAACATCTGCATTCGGTGGTTCACCGGGCTCCACAGCCATGAATTGATCTCTGGACAGGTCTTGTTTCCTGGTGTCGTAGTCCTCAAACTTCAATTCCCGGAGTTTGGGAATGATGGGATCGTAAGGCTGCGTGACGCCCTCTGGAATGATGGGCTCTTCTAATAGTTTTGGTATGTCCATTGGCACTCTTACGGTGCCTGGATTCCTTGGTGACACATACGGAGGCAGCAAGTTATTTTCTTCATCAGTCCGCTCTACTTCCAGAGGTGATGGTGGTGGCAGAACCGGGTCATCTCTGCAGGCCTTTGGTATCTTCGCTACGGGGCCAGAGGAAGTGAGGAGGTCTGCACTCGATGGGGCTCTAGCAATAAAAATTTGGGATCCGACCGGCTATACCGATGGCCGGGTTGCAGGTACTTGCGTCAGCTGGACTCCTGCCGGTGGCGGACGTGGTGGCCTCTGTGGTGGTTTCTATGGTGCCTTCGGCTTAGCCTGCGTCTTCTTCATATTTTTCGTGGGCCAACTGGTTCAGGGACGTAAGGTACTTCTACTATCGGGCAGGGTAACACTATTGAAACAATGGAATCTTTGCTGTCACTAAAGAGCTCAATAATCATGGGCTTCGGCTCTAGGGAATGGGTTCTGGTTCACTTAGCGGGTTAAGCTCTTTGGTTTCTTGGCTTTGTAAGGTAATGTAACGGTTACATGGACAGAAGTAACTACTTGTTATAGGTGCTTAGATCCCCCCAGTTGTGACTAGCCGCAATGATGGACCATCTGACGAAGCACATGGGCTCGTCCTTCATCGGCGTTACTCACACACCTAGGTTCCATCATTTACTTGTCGAGGTATTTAAGGGTAATACAACAGATGGGACCAAAAATCCCATCGCCATTCTCCTCGGATTTTCTAAATTAATGCTACTGACCTGTCACTAGCACCGAATATTTTTGGAATTCTTGTGCATTTAACAGTCTGTCGGTGTCTGCTAGTTGTCTTCTACTCCCCGTCGGTTGTCTCTTAGCTTGTTCATTGGTGGTTTTACAGGGCACCATTTTTCAGCGCAACTTCCTTTTCCCGTGCCAGGTTGCAGTGGTGATGTTTCATTGCTTTAGATATTTCTCCATTTTTTTTTTAACTGCATGCCCCAACCTTATGAGACTATGCCACAGTCATTGCGGTATGGTTTCAATCGACTGCCATTGATCATACCCACAACTGATGTTCCATCCAGCTTATGTATTTTTACCGCACCTGCTTAAGAAACTTGTTGTCATACATAAGAACAAGTCCGTCGACCTTGAACTCCTTTGTTCTGATGTGGCGGTCATGCCATGCTTTATGTCGCTGTTTTTCTACATTTTGATGGAAACCCGCAATGAAGCGTTCTTCCTCCAATTAAATCAGCTCTGCAAGTCTTTCCTCCACAGTGTCGGTATCTATAATCTCTGTTAGTGCAGCAATTCGTAGGCTTGGCACAATGTAATCCATAGGCACGACTGCTTCTTGTCCATAGACTAAATGGAAAGGAGTGTATCTAGTCAGTCGTTTGCATGTTCTTTTGTAAGCCCATAATATTGCTGAGACTTTCTGGTCCCTATCATCTCTGCACACATGACAGACCTTAATCAAGGTGTTCTCTAGTATCTTGTTGAAGGCCTCAACAGTTCCATTTGCTTGAGGATGGTAGGGTGTTGCCTTCTTATGCTAGATTTGGAATTCTGTAGTCAATTCAACAATTAGCTTATTTACAAAATGCGTACCTTGGTCGCTGATAAGGATCTTCAGGAAACCAAACCTTGTGATGACATTTTCAAAAAGAAACTTTGTTGCTGTTGTGGTGGTGCAATCTTTCACAGGTGCCGCCTCTGCCCATCTTGTCAAGTAATCTGTAGCAGTTATAATATAGCGCGCACCAGTCCGTTTCCCTGGCGGACTAATAGGGCCGAAAAAATCCACTGCCCATTTATCAAAGGCCTACAGTGTAATTTGTGGCGTGAGTGGCATTTCATCACATCATGATGGTTTCCATGTTCTTTGACATTTATCACAATCACGACATTATTTTCTTGTATCCATGTGTACAGTTGGCCACCAGAGTCTAGCTTGCAAAATCTCGTGCACCGTTTCCTTCCCGACGCAGTGTCCTCCTGAAACACCTGCATTCGATTCAGCCATTACCCATTTGCTTTCATGATCAAAGACACATCTGCGCAGTATGTCATCTGGTCCCAACTTATACAGTTATCCTGCGATTAGCGTGTAGCCTGAGGCCTTGACAACGAGTTGTTTCTTTTTCCATGTCGAATAATCGTCAAGCACATAGCCTATATTCAATAAGTGTATAATAGCATCAAATTCTTTATCGAAAACATCGATAGAAAACAACTGCGCTTCCGGTAGATTATCCTCTAGAATGGTGGGTTCCTCCCCACTTTCAATGCATGACAAGTGGTCAGGCCCAACATTCAATCGGCCTAGCTTCACAATGACTTCAAAGTCAAATTCTTGAAATAGAAGGAGCCACCGGCAGATCTTCCCCCCCAACACTGGCTTATTGACCAAGTACTTCAGTGCAAAATGATCAGTGAACATTTTGAAGTGTCTACCCAATAGGTAATGTCTAAAATTTTGTAGCGCATAGACCATTGCAAGCCCTTCTGTTTCAGTTGTGGTGTAGTTATTCTCTATTGTTGACAATTTTCTGCTTGCAAATGAAATCGGGTGGTCAATCGCGCCCTCTCTTGGCTATGCTATTACTATACCAAGCGCAATTGATGATGCATCAATGTGCACATGGAACTCCTTCTTCCAGTTTGGGAATATCAATATCGGTGTCGTGGCCATTTTGTTTTTCAGGTTATCCATGATTTCTTGATAGTATGTGTTCCACTCAAACTTGGCATCCTTCTTGAGCAGCTTCTCCATTGGGGCAGTTATCTCCACGTACCCTCTTATGAATTTCTGATAATATCCAGTATGTCCCAATGTGGATCTAAGTTGTGTGACCGATGTAGGTGGAGGCAAGTCCAAAATAATTGCCACCTTCACGGGATTGACCAGGGTCCCATTGTGGTATACCACATGGCCCAACTGTGCACTAAATGGTGCACAAAATATACAGTTTCTCAAATTTAGCACAATTTGATACTAGCAACACCTTTCCAGCATCATGCGTAGATTCTTGATAATGTCTCTTACCAAACCAAATACCGTCCAGTCATCAAAATATACTTCAAGAAACTTATGAATGGAATATTTAAAAGCAAAAACTACTATTCTAGAAAAAATAGCAGGGTCATTTTTAAGGCCAAAGGGCATTACCGTGTATTGGTAGCATCCCCATTTTTTTACAAAGGTTGTTTTGTGGCGGTCCTCTTATCCAATTCTGACTTGATGGTAGCCCGAGAATCCGTCTGTGAATGAGTACATTTCTTGTCCGTCAACGCTTTCCATAATTCATCGGTGAATGGTGTTGGGAATGGATCATGTAAGAAGGCATCGTTTAGATTCCTAAGGTCGACATAGATCCTGACCTTCCCTTTCGCCTTCTTGTCCTGAATCACTATAGGGCTTATCCACTCCGACTCTTCAATAGGTTCAATGATTCCCGCTTCCAAAATGTGGTCCAGTTCTGCTTTCACTTTTTATTTATAGTGTGGATTTAGTCTGTAGGGACGTTGTTTTACCAATCTTGCATTGGGTTTGAGCGAAATTTTCATTTCACCCAAATCTCCTACTATCCCCTTCATTTCCTTGAAGTTCGTCGGGAATAGGTGTTGGAACTCATGTAATAGATCAATGATTTTGGCTACTGTCTCTTTGTCCCAATAGTCTCCAATGTTAGCAAATTTCGGATTGTCCTCCAACCCAATGTTAACTTTCTTGATCTTTAGCGGCTTGATGAACTGCTCACTAGAAATGCCACTTCCTTCTACTTCACGTGATCCTTCCGACTCTGGGATATTACTGTTGGTCGAATCATCTTCTGGGTCTCCAGAGAGGTTATAGCAAGTCATCATGTGCTGAACTGTCTCACATCATGGATTGAAATGCGCAATGTAAGGCTGAGAATATGTAACCTCCAGCGGGATCTCAACGAATATCTTCTCCTTAATAGTCTTCAGCACAATATCAACTGTTGGTTTCTCATCTAGGAACTGGAATGTATATGTGAAATTGTGTTCAAACTTTTCCCATTCTTTTGTTTCCTGGCGCAGCTCCATAGAGGCATACCATCCTCTGGGTGTCGTTTTGAGAGCATGGATGAAATGTCATGGAACAATGCTCTAAGTGTATAACATGGTCTAATAACCCTGTATACCTTTGCATCACAGTTGTGACCTTGTCTCCGAACCTTACTTCCAATATTAGTCTGCACTATGGCCATTCAGTTATCGAACTTTTGTGCGTACCCCACCATCGCGTAGGTGTGGCTTTTAGCGCAAACTCCAGTGCAAATATTCACTACGTATCTATTACCAATTCCTTAAACTCAGTCAAGAATGTTTCCAATTTAGGAAGTCCTTCATATGTGGGAAGCATCCGCGACTGAGTTCCCACTCGTCGGACAGACTTAGTTATCCTGGCACATGTCCTCGTGGACACTTCATGTAATCGGTTCTTCCAGTTCTCAAGTGCCTCCCCTGAGTCCGATGTACATGAACTCGAGCATTTCCAGCTCCTGTTACCATCGGTAGTAGGATTTATGTAATCCTCCTTAAGGGAAGTGACATTATAGATGTTTTCGAGGTGATCACCTTGCCCTTTGTTGAACTACGGTTCAACGTATCTCTGTCCTTCTAGTGGATCGAGGGGTTAAACTACCTTCATCTCATCATCTTCAAATGATAGGGTCCTTTTTTGAAGTTTATGATAGTTTGGTTTTCCATTGCCCAATCAATCCCCAGCAGCACGGCATATGGGTTAGTATCATCTACTATATTGATGACATCAAAGTCCGCAAAAGTGCGCAATCCTTCAATATCCACTTGGACCTGACTTAGTCTACCAACAGGCAGGACCTTTGCCTGATTAGCAAGTTTTAATTGAATTGGGGACCATTCTAGGGGTGGCTTGCCTATTATTTCCCACATCTGGTGCATTAGAATGTTAACATTAGATCCCAGGTCAAGGATGATATAGTCCATGTCATAATCACTGATTTGTGTAGACATCCTAAGTTCACGTCTCATTTTGAACTTCGTCTTGAAACTGTTAACCTTCTTTCCTGGTGGGTCTTCCTCCATAAGTGTTTCAATAAGCACTCCCAACTCTGCAACTGTATCCTTGTCCTGGATTAGCGCCAAACAACTTGACAGGAATGGTTTGAGCTTACTAACCTTATCTGCACTCTTGTTTGCAGTCTGTTGTTCGAACATCTTTTGGAATCTCTCATGCATATCTTTTACTTTGCCTAAGATGGATGGTTGTTTCGTTCCTACAAAATCTAGATGTACGTCCATGAATATTGGCTTCTGTTCTTGAACATTAAGTGGTGCTTTCTTCTACGCAGTAGGTTACACTTGTGTTGCAAGTTCTGTCTGTGTAGCTTGGTCTGCACTTTTTGCAGCACCTCCCCTTGTTACCACTCCTACATTTGGTTCTCATGGTTCGATGACTATCATCTGTATGTTGGCATTAGCAATCGGGTTGGGAGCATTCAACACAGGATTTGGTACTAGGTTAGATGCTCCAACCATCTGGGCTTGCCATTGAGTGATAAGTTGCAGAAATTGCTCCACATTGTGCTCTTGTTTACAATATCAGCAAGTCTTCGCAAGTTCTGGGCAGTCTCTAGCATAGTGGCCTTGCACTCCACAATTATAGCACACCACTGGCCCTCTTCCTTGTCCAAATCCTCCTCCTCCTCGGCCCCTATAATTTCCAACCCCCTTCAACTGAAGTTGAGGTGGTTGCGGAAGGTATTGTGGTTGCGTGTACTGCTGTTGATACGGCTTATATGGGCCCTTATTCTAAAATTGCGGTATCATCTGAAACTGTTGTGCAGGCTGAAATTGAGGCATAGCCTATTCAATTTTGATTTGCTCATACATCTTCATCAGATATGCATCTACCGTTTTATTTGTCATGAGTTGGTAGGCCCTACAATATTTTTCATCATGGCCTACAGATTTAGAAAATTTACAATACAAACTAGCTGGGTACATACCGTCCTCTGTAGGAACATACAGTCTACGTCACGGTGTCCTCTTGTTTGAAAGATGTTGCACCAGGGTAGCCCCTGGGTACTCAATGGCTTTGGCGTGCCGAGCGAGATAGAGTTCATGTAGGCAGGGCAGTCATCTTTGGTATGTCCATTACTTCGATATCGCGTACACTAGAGGTCCTCCTGCACCTCTTTTTCTCTTTTTATGTCTTGGAGCTGAATAGTCAGATTATCCAATTGCGACTGAATCTGTATCATTCCAACAACGCCACCTCCAATAGGTGAAGCCTCTAGCTTCATCGCCAATTCTAGTGCCTCCGTTTGCATTGCAATATTTTTTTGCATGAGTGTTCCTCTAATGTGTTGTAGCAACACAACAATAAACCACTCCTTATGATGTACGCCTGACATCTGGAAACTTACTTTGGCCATCAACATCTTGAACCACTCATCAAAGTCCCATTCTGTCTCTGTCGGAGCCTGCTTAATCTCCTTGATCTTAGTTATGCATCAGGACTCAGATTGTGGTTTTCTGAATTCTGAGATCATTGCCCGTCGAATCTCCTCAATATTATTCTACGGTGTTCCGATTGGTACAGCAAAAAACTCCATGAACCAATCCATTGCGCGGCCCCTCAGGGTCGTGATCATCTCGGCCTTCTTGTTGGCCCGGGGAAAGGGGCATAAGAAGAAACTTCACACGCGTAGCCAACGTAAATGCGCTGCACGTTATAGAAGAAAAGGAAGAGTGCAAAGGATGAAAATGGCCTGCGAAGGTAGTGAAGAGGTGCGCGATAAAGGAAAGGCAAGTACGGAAGCGCACACGGGGGGAACGAATGAAAAGCGACAGGGTGGTCGTGGGTGCAGAAGTCGGCTTATGTCGGCGGATGCCACATGAGTGAAAGCATGCTGTAAGTAAGGTCGTTAGTGCCTCGTGTTGAGTCATGATCACCACAGCTGTAGGCTGGGGGGCGGCTGATGGTGACAGTTAATAGACTGCCTGTAAGCAGTCGACCCAGTATGGTCATGTAAAATGTTATAAATAGGAGAGATTTAATAGTTAGAAGGTTGCTTTTTGTTATTCGTAATTACGGAATAGGTTTGATAGATGAGAGCTGTATACAGTTGTAGAGAACATATCCAAGGAAAAGGTGATTAGGAATATGCAGGACGCAAAGAGAATAGTGCAATGAGGAAGCTTTGCTAGAGCCATGCAGATGCTAGGAAGGTCGAGCCAGGCTGTGTGCAGATCTGTAGGTAGTAGCAGTAGATTAGGAGAAATAAGACAAAGAGCATGAGAACTATGAGTCTTAACTTAAAGACATATCCTAAGATCAGTCTACATCTCGCAGACTGCAAGGTGCTATATCCTTTCTCATGCCAAATGAAGAGCACCTTGGTGGTTTTTCCCATATGGGTTTCCACGTTATTTCTTGTGTCCAAATGAATGATTGATGTGGTGAATGTTTATGTGATTGGTTAATAGTTGATGTTCATATAATGTTAATTGTAGTTCCGTTTCTGTTAGTTTCCTACAATTGGTAAATGGATGAACAGAATGCCTTGTTGAATCGAACTTGTATAATTGTATATCATTTTGTGTGGTTCCTAGTATGAATTCTGACTTAAGTGATCGATTCAATTGACGTGAATTAGCTGTGCTGCATGAGTTGTGCTAGTTGTGAGGGGGAAAGGAAAGTTAGGTTGCATGCGATGACATACAGTTGTGCTCATTCGCACAAAACCAACTCCTTTGTCTAGCCAACCTGCTGCCTTCGTTGAGCTCCTTGGTTGTGAGCCAAGGGACTATACTTCCCCGACAATTACGGAAACATGGCTTCGGCGGTTACCCATCTATGAGATATATTGGGTGAGACTGCACCTGCTTCGTAGGTGTTGCCGATGGGGATTTCTCTATCGGGCCGGTATCTCGGGTAGTTGTTGGATCGGTGGGCTGCGTAGGACCTAGGTCATGTAAGTGGGGAAAAGTGGCCAACAAATGGTTTCATTTCCAGGACCTATTGATTAAATCAAGGAGATATTATGGCACCCAATGAAGGAGGAGATAGAAGATCGGCTAGATGCTAAAATCCTGATGTTCATGCGAGAAGAAGCCGACGAAAGATAGGCGAACGCAAGAAAATGGATGGGGGAACGGTCATAGTGAATGAGTCACACAGTTTGTGGAACGGATATGCTATGTAAGAGCTAGAAGTAATATGGAAGGTAGGAAGAAGAGATGTTCCTGGGAATTTCTAAGGATGAGTTAGGCATTGGATTCTTGAGAAGCGGAAGAAGGTTCTGATCAGGAAAGAGGAGAAAGGTAACAGGAGGAAGGAGGGCCTATAGCTTGCCGAGTGAGGGTGAATATGGATGTGAGTCATACCTAGATGAAATATCTTGTGACGAAGAGGAGGCATATAGCCCGGTTTCTAAGAGATCAGAATCGAGAGGGTCTACAGAATCGCCAAGAATAGGACATGACTATAGTATTCCAGAGAGATCACCCAGAGCAAGACCTAGGAGTCCATCACCTGAACCTAGTGTGAACACTAGTAGCCCTAGTGTCGGGACTGGTGAGCAAGAAATCCCATCATCAATCCCTATAAATCCTATAAACTCTGGAGGTTTAACGAACAATCCCAGTGCCACCCTAGTGGTGGGGATAGATGTTAGATTACCCACCTTAGATGGGAATGGAACAGAAGACCCGAAACAACATCGGTTTCTTTGTGAAGCTGTCTGGATGGTATGCTTAGTACATAATTTAGATATAAAGAAGGGACAAATGATCATGACTCTGAGGGGTCATGCCTTGGATTGGTTCATGAAATTTTGTGCTGCACCAGTAGGAACCCCACAGAAGACTCTTGAGGAGATTTGGCGAGCAATGATTTCAGAGTTTCGAAAGCCCCAATCAGAGTCCCAATGTATTACCGAAATCAAGGAAATTAAGTAGGCTCTAGCAGAAATAGTATGGGACTTTGACCAACAGTTTAAAACACTGATGGCCAAAATCAATTTCCAGATGTAAGATGTACAGCATAAAGAGTGGTTTATTGTTGCGCTACTACCACATATAAGAGGGCCTCTCATGCAATAGAATATCACAACATAGATGGAGGCATTGGAGTTAGCAATGAAGCTAGAGGATTTTCCCATAGGAGATGGTGCCGCAGGGATGATACAGATTCAGTCTCAATTGGCTAATATGACTATCCAACTCCAAGATATGAAAAGGGGAAAATAAGCACACGAATAGCTCTGGTGTACCTGATGCCAGACCAATGGACATACCGAAGATGAATGCCTGACATATATGAACTACCTTTCGTTCGAGGGGCCAAGCCTGTTGAATAGCCAAGGATTACCTACCAACTCATGAGGGAGAAAACAATAGATGCATATTTGATGAAGGCAGAAGAGCAAGTAAATATTGAACAAACTCCACCTCAGTTCCAGGCTCCTCCCCAGTTTTAGGTTGCACCACAATTCCCATCTCCGGAGCAGTTTTAGATGGCAGCCCAGTTTCATAATACAACCCTATATAACTGGTACCAACAACAGCACCAACAACCACAATACCTGTTACAACCACCTCAAAGGGGGGGTGGCAATTTTAGGGGCTAGGGAAGAGGAGGATTTGGTTGGGGAAGAGGGCCAGTTGTATGCTATAATTGTGGAGTACCGGGGCATTATTCCAGGGACTGCCCAGAACCTACAAGGATTTGCTCATACTGCAAATAGGCACACAATGTCGAGAAATTCCCACAACTCATTGCTCGATGGAAAGCCCGGACGCTTGGACCATCCAACCCTATACCAACCCCTGCACCAAATCCTGCATCGAATGCTCCCAATCCAGATTCCAATATCCATATACAGATGATAGTTGCCGAACCACGGGAACCAAATGTGGTCATGGTCACGAGGGGAGGTGCCACGACAGGTGCAGACCAAGCCATGCAGATAGAGCCTGCAACGCACGCGGAACCCCAGGTGCGACTTGCCATAAAGAAGAAAGCACCAATTGACATTCAAGTACACAAGCGCATATTCATGGATGCGTTTCCAGAGTTCATCGTTTCAGAATAACCATCTACCTCAGGCCAAGTGAAAGATATGCTTGAAAGATTCCAGAAGATATATAAACAACGAAGTATGGAAAAAACTGCAGATAAGGTTAGTAAACTTGAACCTTTCTTGTCAAGTTGTTTAGTGCTAATTAGGGATAAGGAAGCACTTGCAGAACTGGAAGCAGTCATCGAAACACTTCCGGAGGGAGACCCTTCGCCAAAGAAGGTTAACAGTATCAAGACCAAGCTCAAGACAAGATGCGAACTCAGGATGACCACGCAATTTGGTGATTATGATATGGACTATATCATCCTCGACTTGGGATCCGATGTCAACATTTTAATGCGCCAAACGTGGGAAATAATTGGCAAGCCACCCTTGGAATGGTCCCCCATTCAATTAAGACTTTCCAATCAAGCAAAGTTCATCCTTGTTGGTAGGTTGGCTCAAGTTCAAGTAGATATTGAAGGATTACGCACTTTTGCAGACTTCAAAGTCATAAACATAATAGATGATACCACCCTGTACCCTGCACTACTTGGGATTGATTGGGAAATGGAAAACCAAATGATCATTAATTTCAAAAGAAGGATTCTATCATTTGAAGATGATGAGATGCGGGTTGTTGCGCCCCTTGACCGGTTAGAAGGACCGACGTATGTTGAGCCAGTATTCAAGAAAGGGCAGAATGACTGCCTGGACAACATCGACAATGTAACTGCCCTTCGGGAAGACTATATTAATCCTACTATAGAGGATAACCTAAGCTAGAAATGTGAGAGTTCATGTACATCACACTCAGGAGAGGCACTGGAGAAGTGGCAGAACCGATTACATGAAGTCTCATCGAGAAAATGTGGTAGGATAACTAAGTCTGTCAGGCGGGTAGGAACTTAGTTGCGACCACTACCCACATATGAAGGACTACCTAACTTGGCAGCATTCTTAACTGAATTCTAAGAATTGGTAATAGAGCCACAGCGACTATCTGCACTAGACTTTGCATTAAAATCTACGCCTGCACGATGGTGGGGTATGCATAAGAGTAACATAACCGAATGGCTACTATGCAGAAGGCTGCTAGAAGTAAGGTTTGGATAAGAAATTACAACTGTAACCCAAATATATACAGGGTTATCCAATCCCGTTGAACACTTGGAACAATGTTCCACTGCATTCTCGAACTACCCTCGCCACAATGCACTTCCTTTCCATTGATGATTTTGCACTGTATTGTATCATTGTTCCTACATTTATGACCAAGGGTCCAATCATCACCACATCGATGGCATTTTTTTTCTTCTTTTTTCTATTATCAGCATAACTGTTAGATGACTGATATATTTTCCATTTCATAGGCATATGATTGAGGTTTGTGGCATTGATGACCGGGTGACCAAGTATCTGCACAGTACCTACAATGTGTCT